>CAJNDT010002224.1:1914224-1961724 GCA_905221615.1 Symbiodinium sp. CCMP2592
GAAGTGCACACAGCACACGGGGGAAGCCGTTGTCAAAAGCTCGGATCTTGCTGCTGCATGTGATACTGATATGTATCCACACACACACACATATATATATATATATTATACATGTATATATATATATATATATATATATATATATATATATGTACAGATAATAATAGAATGCATGCGCGCACACACATACATATATAGTCATACACTAGTATACCTGTGTGTATATATATACATACAGAATATAACAATATATCAGTATATATACATATATATATATATGTATGCATGCATGTATTACATACATTATCATACATGTATTATACCATGTCACATGTATAACATGTCTTTATGCAAATACACGTATCTATATATTATGTATGAAGAAATCATGCATATATAGATCTACATGCATGATAGTAGTACATATATATGCAGTTTTTGGATGTCTATACATGGATCTATACATGCTTGCACGAGCAACTCTGTCTTGGGACCTCCAGTTCCGAGACATCAAAGATCCCGGGAAGACGAATCGGCGTGAAAAAGCGTGAATCCGCGTGAATTGGCGTGAATCGCCTCCCGGCCGAGGCCTCAGGATCCAAGGCCTCGGAATCTCAGGGCCCTGGAATTTGAGGCCTCGCAAAGTAGGGCGTGAAACCGCGTGAATCGGCGTGAAATTGCGTGAAATGGCACGTGCTGCAATTGAGATCTTTTGTGGGCCGAGCGACTTCCAGTCCTAAGCCTGGCCCTTTTTTCCCGCGATGGGCAAGAAGTCCGTTATCCCCGAGTCTTTGATGGCCACGGCAGCTGCTGCCAAAGCAGCGAAAGCTGCCAAGAGTGGCCAGGAATCTGTGCCAAGCTTGCATGTTTTTGTTATTAGTAAGAATACATAGGTATATATATATATATATATATAGCCTATCTTAAGATTTACAAAGAACATATAACTAGTTACAATTACACGAGATGATGTAATGTCATGTACCATATCTTCTATATACAGTAAGCTATGATATAACAGGAAGTTAAGTACAATGTAGTGTATATAATTACATATATATATATATATATATTATACATATAGACACATGTATAAGCATGTACATATATATATATATATGTCGACCAGACCTTGCTAACAATCCGAGGCTACTTCGTCGTCCCAGCCGACCAAGTCGGTCGAGTCGGCCAAGCCGGCCCAGTCGGCCGAGACCCGGAAGAGATCCCGCCCGCCGAAGAAGACCGTGGCCGTGTCTGCGACCCCCACGAAGACCCCAACGAAGACTCCGGACCCTAAGAAGAAAAAGGAAGACAAGCCACACCGGCTGGACAGTGCCGACACGGTGATGTCAGGCATGGATTGTGAAAAGCAGATCACAAGATATATATATATATATATATATGCATATATATATGTATGTTTGTGTGATATATATATATATATATAGATATTGTACACACACCTATGTCTATTATATATATATATATATATGCAAAAATCTACATATCATAATATACACATAGACATTATCATGCCTATGGCTTGAACAGAAGATACAATAGTTAAATTTCCTCTCATGCACAGTAACTACATTAATTAGGGTTTATGATTATAATATGTATATCAGTACCTATATATGATGGACATATATTGTATGTATGTATACATATAAATCCAAACAGAAATACATTTGTACGTATCCTTGCATATATTATATATATGTATATATGAATCTCTTTGAGATGCAGACTTCCGGCATGTGGTGCATTGTAGCTTCTTCTGTCAATACATAGCTGTCTTCAGTCTCGGTCCAGGCGACAAGTCCGCTGATCTGAACAAGGAGCTGGAAAAAGTCATGTTGGAGGAACTTCCGATGGGAGTGCAAACCTGGCTAGATGATACTTAAAAGCATGCACAGAAATAGCCAATGGATGCATAAGACCCTGCAGGGAGTCGAGGAGGATCGACAGCCGGAGACCCTGCCCTACCCCATGGAACTGGACGTGCCGGACACACTGCCGAGCACACAGGTGGAGGACTGCATCCACGTGTTCCCCATTGGCCTGGACCTGGAGCTCATATATATTTATATGTGTATACTTTATATATATATAGATATAGATATAGATATATAGATAATGCATATATATGTATAGATATCCAACAATAATATACTGCTCAAACCACAAACACATAAAGACATGTGTGATAGTTACCCAGCCAGTGTAAACATGTGCCATGTCCATGGCCACAAACCCAATTTGCAGGAGCCGGAACCTGACAAGGCAGCAGGTGGCGGCGGAGCCACAGCAGTCCGAAACCCAGGTTGTGTCAGTCTGTGTGTGATCCACATATATATATGTATATGTGTATCTTTGTGTGTATAAAGAGATATATATGTCTAGCTACATATGTCTATAGGTTCATATATATATATATATATATATATACAAATACATGTGTTTGTATATATATATATATATGTTTATATGCAAACGTACACCTCAAAATTCTATTTGCTTTATAAATTATAAATAAAGTACAATACTTCACACCAAAACTGCAGGTGACGATCCCGGTGCCTGCGATCATGGACGTAGATGCCTCGCTGCAGCGGGTTGCAAGCATGGCCGAAGCCAGCCAAGAGGCTGCAAAAGCACATGAGAGAGATTATATCAAAGATACAAATATACATAGATATGAACTTTCTTTCTTATATATGTATATATTTATATGCCGATATTCATCTATATATATATATAATATATATATATATATATATAACATATCTATACATATATATATATATAATACACCTAGATGTATAATTCTGAAAATATACATGGACTAACAATTGTAGTACCGTGACACATGTTACATATACTTGTTTCCTTCTAGAGTGAATATGACAAGACACCTGGTCTTATTCATGAGATTGGTCGTTGCCCTCGGTTAGATACACGACAACATGTAATATATATATATATATATGTATACATATATACTATAAATTCAACGGACCGAGAACACGTGCAGGCAACGGTGCCGGATTCCCTCCGCAGGGGCAAGGCGGGTGTCAAGTACTGTATATACATATCGTGTGTATGTGTCTGTATATCTATATATACAGTTATATTCCTCGTTTGTATATTAAGCTTATATATATACATATATATATATATATATATGCAGGCAACGGATTTCCGTGAGCCCACGTCTCCGAAGACTGGGGCCACTGCTGCTGAGGCACACGGCCGTATATATGGATGATTAATATAGGGGGTTTAGGGTTTAGGGTTTGGGGTTCAACATGTCTCGCATCTCTGGCCGACCAGGTCGACAACAGCGACCCGATCCCGGAGGACTACCTGGACGGCCTGATCAAGGAGCTCGACGAACAGATGGAGCAGGAGAAGAAGGATAATATGGACAAGGCCGAGAAGGAGAAGCAGGCGGGGCAGGACTGCAAGAAGGAGGTCGACGAGTTGACCCAGAAGTTTGCAGAGATGCTCCCCCCGAGCCAGGCAGAGGGACAGTGTATCCATGATTTACGATAAGTGTAAGCATGTTCTCCATATATATATGTATATATATATATATATATATGCTATATATGCTATATATACATATATGTACTATATATATACACACATGTACACATAGATCGTCTTATAGACTTATTTCCATTCGTGTCTGATGTGCATGTATGTGTATATATATATATATATATATTTATATGTACATGTACATACATAGATCTTTATGTTATATATAGACATCTACCCAGAAGAAGTCTGGCATTAGAACATGTACTCTAGATGCATATTTACTAACAACCCTTAAAGGAGAGGAACGAGCTCTTCTACACGGGCTCCAGCCAGAGCTCGCTTGACGAAAAGCCCACCGCCTCGCCCAGCCAGGCCTCGCTAGAGGAAAAGCAATTGGAGGAGCTGAGCAGGGAGGAGCTTTACGGGTTGTCCCGGGACCAGCTCTTGACCCTTGTCGGCAAGATGCGGAGCGATGACCAGAGCCAGCGGGCCAACTCGGACGGGGCCCCAGACGGAGGCAAGAAGAAGAAGGAGAAGAGCCCGGAGGAGAAGGCTGAGCATGCTGCATGGATGCGGATGACCCGTGGGCTCAAAAGCTGCTTGGCTCAGTATACATATATATATATATATATGTACATATATATATACATATATATATATATATTCAACGGTTATATATATATATATATATGTATATATATATATATATAGATATAGATATATATAACAAACGATATATATATATATATATATATCCCGGGTATAGTGGTTTCGGTGTTAAGGTCAAGTACATGTGTGCACAGATATGGTAGCAACATACATATAAATAAATATAAATATAAATATATATATATATATGTGCCATGGACCTTTATGTATAGTTTGAGTCAGCCTTTGGTCGACTGAATGGGTAAGGCTTCGGCAGCTGCCGCTGCAACATGTAGTGACATAGTGTTTGGCTTCGTGTGCACCCGAAATGAGCGCCTTGCCGCAATCTAAAGTTGTCCGGGCCACAGGCCACAACATGACATCTTAACTGAAAAATCTTCTTCGATATATGTACAAGTAGAATAAGCCCCTAATCGATTGAATGGACACGGCCTTAGTCAGGCAGCTTGATCGGTGGGCGTTGCCTTTAGTGAAAAGAAGATAAGAGAATGTAGTGTAGAGAGCAAAGCGAAAGGAACGGAGCATGATTCCTTTATTCAAATTCACGACGCCACCGCCCACAACTCACAGCCAGGCACGAATCACATCAGGAGTTAGTTCACTTGGCTTCCTGGCAGTTAAATTATAAAACTATGAAGACAATCAGAGAAGTCAAATCATTTGTAGTTTAAGATAAGGAAACCGAATGAAATCATGCTTTGACTGTAAATGTACGGGGCTTTGTGATGAACGAAATAGTGACCAAGAAAACTAACCACAGATCCACCATCCGAGTTCCAGCCGTGAAACAAGTCCAAGTCAACACAATGAAGTCAGTCTTTTGTTTAGTTTGTTTTAGTTAATGCAAAGAAGTGAAAATAGAAAGTATGCGCGATTAAGACAAAAACAGACAACATAGGAACGACATCACCCTTTACCAACAGTTATTTGTTTTCTATAATCTTTTCCGTCTTGGAGATGTGGTGATTGTGGAATGGAATGAAATGAGAGCGTGTTTGTTGCTCTCTTCAGTTCACGCACCACACATTCTGGAGACTTATATTGTAGGCTTAGATCTCTCTTTAAATGGGATCTTCTAATGATTCTAATGACAATATGACATCGAATCTTCTGACAACTTTTCTCTTGTAGGATCATGTCACGTGGCTGTAATTAAAAGAGCTAGATATAACAGGAAGAAAAGCGTGTTTCCTTACCTTTTATTCACATTAAATTGGGCTCTTTATGAACGAAACAAGGAACCCACAAGATATGAGAATGTTGCGTGTCTCATCTTATTGCAGCAAAGAGAAGCGAATAACGATTGCATGTTCCGTTGATTCAAAAAGATACAACACAATACGAACGGAACCAGAAACCAAGTCATTAATTTCCAAGGTGTCTGACGGTTTGTGTCCTACGATCAAAGCCCAAGTCAACCAACAGAAGTTTTCTGTCCATGAAGAGGCAATTTTGGTTTCATTTGTTTCAATTAAGTAACAGGTAGGTGACAGAAGGACCGCGGTCTTTTTCATTGAACAAAATGTGTTCTTTATTCCCACAAAGCCAAGGTAACGAGTGAAAGGTGGAACAGTAAGAAGGAACGATGTGCCTGCTTAAATGAAACAAAGACAATGAAGCGGAGCAAAAACTTGCTTTATTTCAGTTGAATGCGGCACACGTTTTCATCCTTTGTTTCACCGCACAAGACACACCACAATTAAACCCAACAACAAAATGTCAGCAGGCGATCTCACGGTTTCGTTCATCATTGTTTTGCGTAATTTAAACATAAAGAAGGAACTGATGCATGGTTTATGTCTATTAAGCGAAGCACAAAGAAAACGAAAACATGAGCCGACATGGAGGTGCCATCAGAATCCCTTTATAAGAAATTGGGATTCATGAGCCTATTGTCCCTGGCGAACCACAAATCAAGGGTTAACCGATGATGAGTGAAAGATGAGAAGTGAATGGTGTGCATGGATGAATGACAGAAGGAACGCATGCTTTTCGCTTATTAAAACTAACATCATACATGCACGACTCATGACACAGAAGAATGATCCAGATGAAGCCCTTGTATGCATGGTGCTGGCAAAGCAGGCATTTCCTTGATTTGATTTGTTTTCGCTTTAGTTCAAGAAAGCCCACCAAGTCTCAACAAAGGACACATCACAAGATAGGAAATTTCATGAAGAGATCGAGTTAGATGAAAGAAGTCTTTCACCATTAACATCCTCAATTCCCTGTGATATAACCCTATCATTAGTTTCCTGGTCATTCTGTTCTCGCAAGAAATGACATGAAGGGTGTGAAAGGAACCGTGCGTTCCGTGCGCTTATTCCTCTCCCTTGCATGTCATATCTTGGTCTAACCGTTCATTCTGTTCCTTCTTTCGTTCCTTTCTTGTTCGGGTCAGTACCGTCGAAAGGAATGGAAGCGTGAATGAGCCAAGCACAAAAGGAACGAAAACAGGAACTGAACGGAAACAGCAATCGTAGTTGTAGGAAAGGAAAAAGGATGTAAGCCTAAAATATGTTAGCTTTGATTTCTGCTTATTTACCTTCATTATTTTCACTTTCTACTTTGCCTTTTATGACCTTCATGCTGTCTCCTCTTTGATTACATTACCAGCACATAAAACAGAAAAGGGAAAGATAATTAGAATGAAGAGCCGGGAAGATAATTAGACTGAAGAATCCAATACTTGTTTTTCCTTTGTGCTTTAATATGAAACGAAATGAATGAAGCGTAAGAGACGCACGGCTTGCACTTCGTTTCATAATTGCAGACAACGAAATGAAACAAGAGCCACAAAACCCAGCTTTAAATGAATTAAACCATGCCTTCGTTTCTCTATGTTACCTTCAATTCAATTACATTGGCTCTTTTGGGTTCCGTTCATTCTTCACTCCATTTTATCATAATAAGAGAATAACAAAGTGAGGCGAATGAAGAAACACAAACGAAGTGTATGTTTTGATCATCTCGCTTGGCCTTGCTACGAATGTAATCAGGCACAAGGTTGACCGTGGACTCGCGAGTCATTCTCTGAGTTTAACCGCCAGTCACGGTACATCCAACATTCCGTTTTCCTCACATCTTTTTCCAAGCTCACTGCCAAGCATGGATCCCACAAGCTTTAATTAAACCTAATGCGACAATATGGCAATGAAATGTAAGCGCGCCTTTTGTTGTGTTGGTTTTCATTTGCTCTTTCGGGTTGTGCATTTCATTGTAAAGGGAAAAGTTGCAAGAAAACACCAACAAGACCCAAACTAGCATAATGAAACGAAGCAAAAGGCGCGCATCCTTTACCATTCTGTTCCTTGCATTACACTAGTTTGTCCTTTTGGGGTTCGCTTCGCTCCACATCCTACATTGACTGGCTTTCCTGTAATCAAAGGTGGTGTAGTTTAAAGTGAACGAAGACAATGTAGCATAAGAGAAAGCGTGCTTCGTTCATCGTGAAACGCACCACGGGGTGAACGAGACAAACGAATCAAACTCTCATGTACTGAAACAGAGGAAAACGTGCGTTCCTTACATTCTCTTCATTTCGTTAGTTTAGCATGGGTATTTTGGTTCCCTTCACTTCCCACCTTACACTAAAATGGGTATTTTGGTTCCCTTCACTTCCCACCTTACACTAAAATGAGTTTATAATGCTGGAAGTACAACTGGAATCTAATGGCATCTTTATAGGTAATCTATAGTGGTATCTTCTAAGTTTATATGAATGAAGACAGACGCAAAAGAGCCAGATTTAGTCAATGAAAGATCAACTCGCGCATGCTTACTTTTTGTAATCAGGGCTTTTGCAGTCAACGGTCCAATTCCTGGCGTGTTACTCGTTGAGACCGTGTTTCGTTCATGCGTTCGTTCACTTGTTTCTCCCTGACACTTCGTTCCTTGAAAATCAGGAACGAACTCATTCACTTCATCTCACCCTTCACTCAGAATTGTTTCCCTGTTGTTTCATGCGCTAAACGATAATGAGGTGAATGCAAAAGAGCGAACGCACGCTTTCTGGAGATCTGGAACTCGTTTCAAAACCTCTGTGAGTTTGGTCTCTGGGAATCTGGAATTCTTTTTAAATTTTTTAAATTTTTAAAATTTTTGAAATTTTTAAAATTTTGAAAAATTTGGCCTTTGGGGGTCTGGAATTCTTTTTAAATTTTTTAAATTTTTATTTTTGAAATTTTTAAAATTTTAAAAAATTTGGCCTTTGGGGGTCTGGAATTCTTTTTAAATTTTTAAAATTTTTAAAATTTTTAAAATTTTTGAAATTTTTAAAATTTTTAAAAATTTGGCCTTTGGGGGTCTGGAATTCTTTTTAAATTTTTAAAATTTTTAAAATTTTTGAAATTTTTAAAATTTTTAAAAGTTTGGCCTTTGGGGGTCTGGAATTCTTTTTAAAATTTTTAAAATTTTTAAAATTTTTAAAATTTTTAAAATTTTTAAAATTTTTAAAATTTTTAAAAATTTGGCCTTTGGGGGTCTGGAATTCTTTTTAAATTGTTAAAATTTTTAAAATTTTTGAAATTTTTAAAATTTTTAAAAATTTGGCCTTTGGGGGTCTGGAATTCTTTTAAATTTTTAAAATTTTTGAAATTTTTAAATTTTTTAAAAATTTGGCCTTTGGGGGTCTGGAATTCTTTTTAAATTTTTAAAATTTTTAAAATTTTTGAAAATTTTTACAATTTTTAAAAATTTGGCCTTTGGGGGTCTGGAATTCTTTTTGAATTTTTAAAACTTTTAAAATTTTTAAAATTTTTGAAATTTTTAAAATTTTAAAAATTTAAAAAGAATTCCAGACCCCCAAAGGCCAAATTTTTAAAAATTTTAAAAATTTCAAAAATTTTAAAAATTTTAAAAATTTTAAAAGTTTAAAAAGAATTCCAGACCCCCAAAGGCCAAACTTTTAAAAATTTTAAAAATTTCAAAAATTTTAAAAATTTTAAAAATTTAAAAAGAATTCCAGACCCCCAAAGGCCAAATTTTTAAAAATTTTAAAAATTTCAAAAATTTTAAAAATTTTAAAAATTTAAAAAGAATTCCAGACCCCCAAAGGCCAAATTTTTAAAAATTTTAAAAATTTCAATAATTTTAAAAATTTTAAAAATTTAAAAAGAATTCCAGACCCCCAAAGGCCAAATTTTTAAAAATTTTAAAAATTTCAAAAATTTCAACAATTTTAAAAATTTAAAAAGAATTCCAGACCCCCAGAGACCAAACTCACACTGCCCACAGAGCCTGCCCTTTAACTGCTCATACTAGAAGAAGCAGTTACTCAAATAGCGCAGAGAGGTCCTACGCACATATATATATATGTTGATATAAGAATCATATATGTGTCTGTGTATTGGAAAATATCACCAGGCGGCTGCGATGTGCCGGACGAGATTACCGCCCTGGCCTTCAAGGACAACAGTCTCGAGAAGAGAGCTTTGACTGCATCCGGAGCACAGAATCCCCGAAACCCCAAACCCAAAGCCCCCCACACCAACCCACACAACCAAACCCCGAAACTACAGACCTTGTGATTGCACCTCAGGGTCCAACTCCGTGTTGCGGGACCTGTTCGAGGTCTTCTCCAGCTGCTCCGGCAACTGGCAAAGAAGCTCGTTGATGATGAGCCACAAGAGCACGACAAGCAGCGAGAGCATCGGTGTACACCAGTGGCGGACCGTGGGCTCGATCGCGAAAGAGTACTTTGCAATTGAATTGGCAAGCTTGCTATTTTCTGCTTAAGTCCCGGGTTTAGGGTTCAGGGGGTTTAGGATTTAGGGTTTCGGGTTGAGGGTTTAGGGTATGGTTGGGTCTGAGGGCTTAGGGGTCTAGGGTTTAGGGTCTTAGGGTTAGGGTTGGGTTGGAGTGACATCATTCCTCATCCGAGGCATGGCCAAGAGCATGCCGAGGAGCTCCGGGCGGTGAAAAAGTCCTTGGGAGCCAAGCACTGGCAGATCCACCCCGACTGGCCGAAGCGACAGGAGTCTACTTTTGTAGATACATAATAATTATAATAATACACACATTCATCTCTCTCTCTCTCTCTCTCTCTCTCTCTCTCTCTCTCTCTCTCCTCTCTCTCCTCTCTCTCTCTCTCTCTCTCTCTCTCTCTCTCTCTCTCTCTCTCTCTCTCTCTCTCTCTCTCTCTCTCTCTCTCTCTCTCTCTCTCTCTCTCTCTCGATCATATGTATATATATATATATGTATGTATATATATATATATATATATATACATGTGTATATATATATGTATATATATATGTATATGTATATATATATATATATATATTATGTATACATATGTGTGTGTATCCGTACGTGTGGAGTACTATATTATATTAATATTATATTATATTATACTATATTATATTATATTATATTATATTATATTATATTATATTATACTATATATATATATGTATTTGTATATATATATATATATATACGTAGTCCTATAAATCTTAGGTTATATATATAAATATATTGTAGTTGACCTATGTACATGTTTGTTTCGGTTTACATATATATATGTAATATTCAGTGTACCGTATATAGACTATATATATATATATATATATATCCTGTAGCAGCCCTGCAGGACATGGAACTGGTGAAGGTTTGGGTGAGTGCTGAGGAGTCCCAGCGGACTTCGACCGAGTCCAAGTACGAGTTCAACATGCAGGGGAACCTCGATTGCGAGGCCACGAAGAGGCTGTTGCAGCTTGCTTGCCAGTTTATAAAGAAAGCTGAGTTGAATCATCCGCCTGCTCATCCTGTCTCCGCATGAACGATGGACATAAATCAAAAACCCGACTTGGCTATATTTTACCTGGTTTGAATTTAACTTCAACTAGTCATGTATAATAAGGAAGATGCTGGTGGACTTGGAAAAGGAGGAGGTGAGCATCAAGGAGAGGCGAGAGCTGCCCGAGGACGTACTTGGCAACAAGAAAGGAGGAAAGGGCAGAGGCAAAGGAAACAAGAATAAGAAGACCGGCAAGGCGGGTCAGAATCTCAGACAAAGCCTAAACCTTAAGACCTCATCCCTATACACATATATATATATATATATAAATATAAATGCATATATATATATATATATATATACACGTATAGCTTTAGACCCCATTCAACCCTAAACCCAATTTTGGTGATTTACTCATGTCAGGGTGGCGAGGAAACCACCACACCCGTGCCAAAGCCCAAAAGCGAGCAACAGCTCTGCCAAGCCATCCTCAACAAAG
This sequence comes from Symbiodinium sp. CCMP2592, assembly GCA_905221615.1. Taxonomy (NCBI): domain Eukaryota; class Dinophyceae; order Suessiales; family Symbiodiniaceae; genus Symbiodinium; species Symbiodinium sp. CCMP2592. Next base: position 1,925,681 of record CAJNDT010002224.1, read on the forward strand.
TTGCAAACAAAGTGCTCGAAGCGAAAAGCTGGCGGAAGCAGCTCGAGGATGCCGGCACGTGCCTCGGGCTTTTTCTTCTAGATTATATATATATATATGTAGAACAGATATGGTTTAAGTATGCAGCCTGCCCTGCTGGTCATAGCTTCACAACGTACATATATATATATATATATATATATGTGTATATATATATGTGTATATATATATCTATATACACGTAATAATGATATCTACATTATATATATATATATATATATATATGTACATTTTATTGTCAGTCTTTGCATATGTATCTTCGTGCAAAGGCCCAAGAACACCCTGGACAGCTTGCTCACTGACCTGGAGCCGTTCCGCCTGGATATGGAAAAGAAGCGGTACAGCCTCGAGAATGTGTACAGCTCTCGAAGCTGGGACATGTGCACACAGCACAGGATGGCCCTCGAGCAGAGCATCAAGGAGTACATGGATGCCTGCAAGCACGTGACGATCCATACCAGGACGGCCAAGCAGAAAAAGTGAGGGCCGGCAGGCTAGATCTAGGCGGCGATGTTGATCGGTCACATCCCCAGCAGCATTGCGGATATAAAGTTAAAGCACACCGGGGCACTAGACTTTATAAACATGCATATGTATATATATATATATATATATATGTGTCTGTGTCTGTGTCTGTGTCTGTGTGTGTGTGTGTGCATGTGTAGCTAATATATGTAGCAGATATATATATATATATATATATACATGTGTGTGTGTCCATTATAATGAACTTCATGTTGTTACATCGGTTATTGTACTTATGTAGCACACTCAGATTTGTCGCAAAGCACTGCCGGGGCCTTTGGTGTCTGATCGCTAGTTTTGGCCGACGGAAGATCGACTCGCTGCAGCGGCAGCCATGAGGGGAAAAAGTGGGTATCCTTCAGTGCCAGGTTGCAGTGTCTGCATCTGTGAGAATCCATCTTTCAATCCGACAGTATGTTTCGTGTTCCGGATTCCCCCTTCGCAGGCGACCCTATCTCGGCCATTTTGCTGGAGAAGGTGGGTGGTGGTGTGCCTTCGCTTGCAGGGGGACTAGAATACATAAGTATGTGTATAATAACATATATGGGTTTAGGGTTTGAGGTTTTAGGGTTTAGGTTATTTCTATTTAAACTGAGGATATCTCCATGGCTGCAGCGAGGGACATATGCGGAGCCATCCAGCAGGCAGCTCGCTCTAATCGGCTCGGCTGTTGCAGTTGCTCCCACAGCATCGGGTTTCAGGGTTAAGCTGGGTCGGGGAGGGCGGGAGGGCTCCGGTAGAAGCCAGGGAAACCTGCTTGCATCAGCAAGGTCTTCGACAAAGCTACACCGCCCGATGTGCTTAAACTGGCTGCTACTGGAGCTCAGGGCAAGCATGCGGGGAACATCCACAGGGATGCCTTTCGACAGTTCAAGTCGCCCGACACCTGGCTTGCATCCAATATATATATATATATACATATATACACACATATATATACATACATATATATATATATAATGACTACACATATAAGTAGATACACATACAATTAATACAGCTATGATGGCAAACATTCTGCTATCCGTTTCTACACATTAATTACACATATGTTTTATTTAAACAAGAAAATCAACGACGAGGTGCCTGTGCACTGGGTGGAAGCACCGGGCCTCGACGACCAGGGCAAGCCTACGATGCTGCACCTTGAGTGCAGGGTCACACGGAATCCTTTATCTTGGGTCTTATATTATCTATATATATATATAAGTATATATAGCTAGACAACTACATAAATATATATATATATATATAGATAGATGTGTGTGATATATATATATATATATATATAGATTGCATAGGTGTATGCCTAACACACAATATAAGTTGATATTTATTATTTGGTGCAATGAGGCAAATTCCCTGTGTCGCCCCGCACGAACTCGTTCCGTGGCTCCACGAGCAAGGGCTAGCCCCCAAAGCAGATTCCACCAAGCGATACTGGGCCAAATTGGACACACCACATCCTGGAAAAGCTGTGGAGAGCGAGCCGTTGTTTTTGTATGGGGACTCTGCCCAGTTTACTAAATACGGCGATCATCTTCTTGGAGCTTTCATGGGATTCGTGATGTCCGAGCACAATGGTCTTGCCTACTCGAGGTTCCCTCTGTTTTTCTTGCAAGATCGGTTCAGTGCTGGCCGATCCACCGAGCAGCCGCTGTGGAGGTTCGTGGTGGAGAGCCTGCAGAAACTTGTTCGCATGCCAGGCAGTCCTATGGTGACAGAACTCCGAGGCGACTGGAAGTTTTTCGTTGATTGCCTGGGTCTGAAAGCAACACCGACGAGCAAGGAAGTGTGCTACAAGTGCAAGTGCACCCTGGCAAGTGGCCCGATGAGTTACGGCCAATTTGGCCTTTCCGCTGCCTGGATGCGAACCAGGCGGAGCAATGTGGACTTTCTGGCCAATGTGCTTCCGGTGCTGGACTCCCCGGAAAGTTCGCCGCTTATCTGGATGCCAGGTTTTAGCATGCACATTCTTAAGCAGTGCTGGATGCACACGGCCCATCTTGGAGTTGGTCTTTTTGTTAATGGTTCGGCAATGAAAGTCTTGCTGGACCGGGAAGTGTGTGGTGCCGGCCTGACCAAAGATCAGGCTCTCCGGGCATTATTCCTTAGGTTCAAAGGCTGGCAAAAGCAAGTGAAGGTCAGGGTTGCTATGCCGCCATTCAGACACTTTCTCTTGAAATCCGACCTGGAGCAGATATTTTACCAGTCCAAGGCCCACCACAGCAGAATCATCACGTCGTTTCTGGCTGCTATCCTCTCAGAGGAAAGCAAGAAAGCACCAGCTGATCTGGAGCTCCTGAGAGCGAGTCTCTGTGTGCATCTCCTGTCGGAGCTGTACAACCGTGTGGAGCAAGGCAACAGGTTCTTGACGGAGGAGGCTTCTCTGTCAAACTTTGGAATATGATATATATATATATATATATATGTATACTCGTTGTATATATTATAAAAGATATATTACATATATATATATATATATATATATATATATATATATACATATATCTATATATTATTTAAACTATACCTTTATAGATATATGCATATATATATATATATATGATAGTGATAATGATATAATAATTATATGATAATAATAGTAATAATAATTATGAAAGTAATAATAATATATAATAAACAACATATGCTAAATAGTATGTAATGTATAACATATGTATACATATATATGTGTGTTAATATACAAAAGTTGCATCTTAACAAATATATATATATATATATATATATATATATATATTATTATTAGTGCATGACACATAATATATGAATCCCCATCGATGCCGAGGAAGCCGTGGAAATCCGCAGCCTGGGCCTTCGATTCCTGGAGACCTATATGCACTGTGCAGCCACCTCCACCAACCCGCACCTGTATCAGCTGATTAATATTCTGTCTAATTCTATGTGAAAAGAGTTTTGGGTCTGTGTCTTTTTATATATTTCTCTCTCTCTTTCTCTCTGTCTCTCTCCCCACATTTTTGAAGCTGGCGGTATCCATCTATTTAAAAATTTCAGTACTTCTACCCTGCCCAAGGTTTATGTGGAGCCTGAGACCGAAGCACCACATGCTGCAGCACATGGTCATGGAGCTTGCCGAGACCCGCTACGAGGATGATATATATATATATATATATTACTCAAGGACAATTCCTTTCATGGTGCGACTGTTTATAAGTGATAACATATCTTGTAGCTGGTAGATACATATACATATATATATATATATATATATTCCAGCGACTACCATATATATATATATATGAGTTTGTTATATGTATTTTCAGTCCAGCTAATATGCAGCTGAGGTTATAACTTCAGGTTTTTCCATACGTATGCTGAAGAGGGGGCTCTTGGAGTGGCTGTGGATATTGCCAAATCCTCGCATCGAAGCACGGTCGAGAATCAGATCCTCTCCAAGCAGTTGCTGCGACTGCAGGCTTTGATGCAAGACTTCGGCTCTCACTGACGGCACTGGCGGGCCATGCTTGCACGTGCATGAACGAGAGCTCCGGAGCAGATAGCGAGCTCGTGAAAACAGTTCTCCTGCATCCGAGACTTCCTGAAATATATATATATATATATATATATATGTATATGTATATACATATATGTATCTATATATATATATATATATAGATGTAAACCCTAAACCCAAAACCCCAAACCCCTGAACCCGAAACCCTGAAGCCCTGAACCCTAAACCTTAAACCCCTGCCCGTGAATCCTAAAGCCTAAACCCCAAACCCCTCGGATGCAGTCAGTTCACTCACGGGGGGCTGCAGCAGGACTGAAGTGTCACATGCCTGCCAGTCTGAGCGAAGCTTACATGCAAATATATGATGCTCAAGCAGTTTTGGTGCCTTGAGGTTTTTCCCACTCTTACCTCTCGGCATGGCAGGGCCAACTACATGGATGGTGAAGATGGAGCTGCTCGGCTGGGGATCGAGAGCTGCAAAGGCGGTCAACGACCTGGAACGGCATGGCTGGGACAGGATGACAGTGTTGGTACACGGACTGCCAACTGCAGAGAAGGACCGGTTGCATTGGCTTGCCATGGGCAACTATAAGCCTCACGGCAAGTGGGTGAATCGCTTCCTGACGATAGCGACTTGCCCAACGGTGGTAGCCCTCACGGGCATGTCGAACCCAGAGAATCTGGCCAAGCACTCATATAATATATATATATATATATATATGAGTATAATATATGATTCTTTTTATATACATTAATATCAATATATATATATATATAGAATATATAAATAAATAAATAAATATAAATAAATAAATATGTATATATATATATGTATATATATATATATATAGTTATACATATATATATATATATATAGTATTATTATTATTAATTATACATATTATACATAAATATATATATATATATATATATATGTTGTTTGTGACCTTGTCACGTGAAATCAAACCTTTATCAATAACTATTCAACTTTCTGACATATTCTCCGTTTTGTTTCTTGCGGGTGGAGCTTAAGATGACAAGATTTTTGTTTCTCGGCATCTGAGGACATGCGACCGCTTCCTCGAATCCGCTATGGGTTTTGCACTGGAGCACAAGCTATGCGACATCGTCATGGCCCTCGACGAGCTGCTGTTGTGCTTCGGGCATATGATCCCGTTCCTCTGTCGCTAGGCTGCATATTATATATATATATAATAAATATATAAGAAACAGACAGATATATAAATATGTAAATACATATGCCATATGAACTGATTATAATTATAATAATGGTTCTTGTGAAGCCTATCTATATATGTACATAGCAGGAGCTTTCGCCTTTAGCTGAATTAATTTATGTATATATAGATATATACATATATTTCCCTCGGAGCCTTATCCAAGATGACGACATCAAGAGAATGGCGGAGCCCAGCATGTCTCAACTGGATCGGCTCATCCAAGACATGCCACTCGTGAACCAGAGCCAGGCCCGGCAACCCTACAGCTTATTTCTCTCTCTCTCTCTCTCTCTCTCTCTCTCTCTCTCTCTCTCTCTAAATAAATATATATATATATATATATATATATATGGCCTGAACCCTTCAGTCCTAAACCCTGAGCCCTGAACCTGAACACTGTACTCTCCCTGAGGTGGAGGTTTGAGCTGGCCAAAGTCTTCTTCACCAGGAATTTGTGGGGCACCCACCGGGAATAAAACCCGTGCCCACGGCTTAAGGCCTACCTCGGGTTTGCAAAGCCAGGAAAAGAAGTTCGAAAGAATGCTGGACGTTTATATATATATATATATATATATATTGCATCGGATATGAATAATTTCCAAAGCATTTGGGAAATAACCTTGAAACTTATTCTAGGACTGATTTTTTTTACATACTTATTGATTGATTTTTCTGATCCTTTCAGCGAATCTGCATCGGATATGAATAATTTTCAAAGCAGTTGGGAAAGAACTTGCAAACGTATTCTACGACTGATTCATTTTACATACTTATTTACTGATCTTTCTGATCTTTTCAGCGAATCTGCATCGGATATGAATAATTTTTAAAGCATTTCGGAAAGAACAAACAAACCTATTAACACATTTTTTGGACCATATATATTGATTGTTTGACCTGTATATCAACATATGAATATTGAGAAATACAGGGAATGACATGCATTTCCTGGATTGAATACATTTTATACATCATATATATTGACATGCATTTCATTCAACTTACATGATTGTCCAAGTCCTTGTATTTCCAGCACTTACACTAAAGGCCTTGGATTCTGAGGTCTTAGCAAACATGGTCACATTTGAGGTCTTCGGATGCTTAGGGTATCTCGTCCTGGGAGAATACCTCGGAGAAGCTGAGGGGATGAGCAGACATTGCATGACAGGGCTTCCTTAAGGGTAATTACCCCTGGATGGTTGTCAAAATTATGGTCCCTTTTGGGGTCCCTATTATAATGCGGCACCTATTATTTAGGGCACCCCAAAAGGGACCTTAATTTTGACAACCACCCCCATAATGGTACAATAATGGGGCTTCTTTCAGGAATATTCCCTTATGTTACAAGGAGTTTACTAATTCAATTGAAGTTCTGTTCCACACTTCAGGGGTACTGGGCTTTCTGGGTTCTCCGGCTGTAATGGAATACTCGCCTCATCACCGTTGAGCCGGCGAGCAAAGCTTCAACCCAGCAACACTGAACCCAAGTAATGGACTTAACATCCTCGGCACTACAGAGACCGGCAAGCAGAATTGCAGTTCCACAGAACCTGACTTGAAAGCCGCGAAAATACGATACAGTTCACCCTGAACCGCGTCACTCCATGTACTTCAATGGTCCTGAGGCTTAGCAACGAGTGGATGACGACGGGCTTTTTCCCAGTTCATGTCGCGCCGTTTTGCCGGTGCTTTCAGACCCTAATTTTAGCTGCCAAACACAACTTTTCCTGATAGTGTGAACCTGATCCATAGCCAAACCAGAAATTCGGCACACAAAGATCCAAACACCATCTTTGCTCAGACTTGCCATGTTTTACAACCCTCAGCTTCATCCTACAAGAGGCTTCCCAAACCACTAGAACGAGAGGCAAAATCATTGTAGCTACAGGCACCCTGAAACCCATTCTAGCATGGAAACGCTGATCCCACCTCAGCCCCAAGCCCTAAGTCTTGAATCCGAAACCCTGCCGAAGACCTTAAACTCCTATTGTATCCTTGTAGGAACCCATAAAGCAACCCCTAATTTCTCAACCCGAAACCCGAAATCGGATCAGGCCCCCTGTGCGGTCAGAGACATCCTCCTTCACATCCCTGGGCATCTACGACGGTCCCTGGCACATGGCCTGAGCTGGAGGATGGTTTTAAGGTTCAGAGTTTTTAGGATGTTTTTTTGTTCAGGGTTTAGGGCTTTCAACATAGGGGCTTAAGAATTAAAGACCGTTGTTCTTTCTTTAGGGTTTGGTTGCAGGAATTGGGTATGATTTGTTGGTCTAAGTGTCCGAACTCCTAGGCGTTCTATCAAGCACAGCGGTTTCGGCATTTCGGGCTTTAGGCCTAAACATGGCATTCTGTCATGCAGCAACCCGAGGGTCGAACTCCTAAGCTGTTGGGGCTTAGCTTTGATGCAATTGATGAACCCTAAACCCTAAACCCCGAAACACTAAACCCTTAAACCCCTAAACCCCTATATAAACCCTAAACCCTCCTCCGCATCCCAGAACCGATCGCCGTGGACAACGGAAGGTTGCAAATACTAGAACGTACGGTTAGCGTTGTGGGATTTTGTATTTGGGGGTTTGGGGTTTTAGGGTTTTATATGTAAGGATCCTCATTTTCCTGACCGTTGCAAAATTTGACGCTGATTTTTTGCTCAGTCGTGTTTCTTGTCAGCAGCTAACCTTAGCAGCTGAGTGGATACACCTTACACCTTTGGCGAATATTACCCACTATAAACTGAAAGTGCACACTTTTTGGGGCTTCTGAACTCAGCAACTGAGTAACAGCGTCACAGCCAGAGTTTTCTTCTGTGGTCGTCTTCCACAGGCCTGGATCTTCGAGAGCCTAGGCATCGCATGCATGAAACGCCTCAAACTAAACCGGAATCGCTAAACAGTCCTAAACCGTACAACCCCAAGTCTCAGTAGTCCTTAATTAGGACTTCCAGCAAGCCGTGGAACCAAAGCTTCACGTCAGCGTAGAGCCGAAAGCCGCTAAACACCCCCCAGCCCAAAACACAACCTTACGGCCTAAACCCTGAAACCCTTAAGCCCTAAACCCGGTACCCTAAATCCTTAACAAGAGCCGTACGGCCTCGACTCTAAACCCTAAAACCCTTAAGCCCCAAACCCCAAGCCGTTAAAGCCATCTCAGGGCCTCCAAATTCACGGCCTCCAAGAGCCCCGGGGCGCTGAATCGCCGGAAGCCCGGCAGGGACGTTTGGGGTATGGGCCGGTCTGGGCTTTAAGGGTTCGGGGCCTGGAGTTCAGGGTTTGGGGTAGAGTCTAGGGCTTAGGGTTCATGGCACTATAGGGTGCAGGCAGAGGCTTGTCGAGATGGATCGTAAGAATCTTGCTAACAGTGGAAATACAGGCAAAGCGAGGTGCTGCAAGATTGCTAGACATCATGGAGAAGTGAAGCATGTATAAGCCCTGGCCTAAGCTCTAAACCGTAAACTCCGGAATCCTATTCTAGCATAGAGCCCTTATCGTAGCTCTTACGGTTACCCTGATCGAACCCTTTAAAGGATGTAAGAGCTCCTGTCTTCGGAGTCATGAGGCTGGAAGTCGGATCAGCGCCCAGATCCTGCTTGGTACAAGGCCTTCAGCTTGGGGTTTACTTGTTGTGCTTCGGGCAGCCTTTAGGGTTTAGCGTTGGGTTTAGTGCGTAGGGTGTCTTGTATAGATGCTTAAAGTAATCACCAAAGTCATCCTGGGCTTCCTTATCACATTTTATCTGTAAAGGTTTAGTGCTTAGGGTGTAGGGTTGAGGATTGTGGGTTTACTCTATTAAAGTGTGCTTTAGGGGGTCCTGGTAGGGTTCGGCTTGTAGAGGTTGATGTTTAACTTTTTAGTTTAGATTTCAGGGGTTGCTTTACAGATTCCGGGAAGGGTGCTATAGGGGATTGAGGCTTTGGGGCTTAAGGGTTTAGGGGTGTGAAATTTCCCTGTCTTGAAGCGCCGTGTTGACATGTCCTCATGCGAGCGTAGTTTTCATGTTTAGTTCTGAATGCACCCTGTACGACAGACGTCTTGGGCTCAGATCAAAAAGTGTGCTCGTTTGTGTGGTTGGACACTCACTAATCCAGTTCCTGCTTCAAACTGGTAGCGGAGCTGTGAGGACAACCACTAGTGTTTCACCCCCGTTGAGCCTGTGGTCCGGGGTCCGTTGGGTAGAGTAGTGATAGTCGCGGCGCAAAGGCCCCTTCTATCCTCGAAGCCATGAGCGTGGCAGGTTTGCGTTACCAGCCCAATCTCTGGTCACAGAACCTGAGCCCTGCAGAAACCAAAAGCGGATCGTACATATACGACGGTTCGGCTGCTGGCTTCCATGATTGGTGCTTCCGGACACAGATCCGTGTGCTGCAGCATAAGGAGAAGCAGCGGCGCGAAGCTCTTAAGGACCTGCGTTTTGCCAAGTCGGCAAGGGCCAAGAGCGAGTCACCAAGGAAGTGGCGTGGCAGGGCAAGTCAGGGGACCAGTGCATCGCCCACAGATGGTGATGGGAGCAGCGGTATACCCGCCAGTCCGTCCAGCGCAAAACGGACTAAGCCCGCGTCCGAGGCAGAAGATGAGGATGCGGAGTCGCTACCGTCGCACCCCAGCCAAGTGGCGGGCGACGATGAGCAAGAGCCGGACACAGATCCGGCGGTGTACACCTTGCGAGACGTCAAGGACGAGTCGCTCGACATGAGCGAATGCGTTAGCAAGATCCTAGAGGGTCTCCGAGGAGATGCCTTTTGCATCGCTCGCGACGTCGGCCTGGAACGTCTGCTTCGCCATGACGGCGTCGACTACCTGATAGAAGAAATCAGGAGGCAAGCCTTCCCTCTTCAATCCGAAGAGGCGTCCGAACTTTTCCGTCAGGGACAGCTCCTGACGGGCCCACTTGCAAAGCAACCTGGCGAGCCTATGTTGTCTTACATAGCCCGCCGAAAGCGGTGGTGGTCGACCTTGCGTGAGCTGGATCCTGATATCCGCCTTTCTGAAGCAATGAGGGCTAATCTCCTTGTTGAGCTTTCAGGGTTGGAAAGGTCCGAGCAGCTAATGGTCAAGACCGCCGCCCGCGTACACAGCGTGGATGAGTACGCACGCGTCCTTGTTCAGCATCACTCAGTGGTGCACATGAAGGAACGTCTTCTTACCCAGAAGGACCCTAGTGGCCCAGGTAAGACCTGGAGACGTTTCGACGCTAAGCCCCAATACCCTAAGTTCGGCTATATGGGGTATGATGGTAGTGCCGCAGAGTATGGTTACCAGGAACAACAGGAATCCGCGGAAGGCTACGGTGACGGCTACGGCGAAGAAGCATACCAGGCCACAGCGTCTGGGGGAGATGATGCGGATGAATGGATTGATGATGAGGATCTAGCATTGCAACTCAACGCCTATACGGCAGTGGCATATGAAGCTGAGATTGACGATTTGGATGATTCCTATGCCGAGTCAGTTCAGCTTGCGTACGCGGCACAGACCGCCTTTGCCCAGGCGAAAGGAAAAGGAAAGGGGAAGAACAAGGGCAAGTCCCCCGGAAAATCCGGAGGGAAGGTCGTGCGTAGCAATTTGACCATTGCTGACCGTAAGGCCAAGTTAGCAGAGCTTAAGGCAAAGAGTAGGTGCCTGAAGTGCGGTGTGATCGGCCATTGGGCCGGAGATGCTGCCTGCAAGTTTAGCGGTAAGGGCAATGGCTCCAAGGGCACCGCAACCCCAGCACAGTCTGGGGGAACTGCCAATGCAGCCGCAAAGTCGGCGGCGCCGAAGCCTCAGGCGTATTTCGCCGCAGTGGAGGAGGATGACACAGAGTGTGTCCATCTGTCGAATGCGAGCGCTGGTAGGCTCGAGGGTTACCCAGCCAACCTTGAGCTGACTCCCTCAAAGACCAATACCGGCAAAGGCCGCGGCAATGAAACCCTCTTCTCACCACAGCTTCGGCGCACAGCCGCCGCTAGGATCATGCGTGACAGCCCGCCTGAGGGTTCCGATCGCGTTTTCTCCTTTGGTCAGCATAAGGGTCTGACTTATGAGCGTGTCTTGTATACGTTTCCTGGGTATGTTCTTTGGGGACGCACGCAGAAGTGCCCATCCATAAATTTGGCCGACTTCTTGGATTGGGTCACGGAGTACTTTGATGTGCGTGATGATAACCCCATTAGCATTACGAGAAGGGATATCCCTCTCAGCCAGGAACCCCCGCCTGAACCCTTCCAGCCCGAGGTTCGCCTCGCCGCGTCAGCTGCTTTGTCCAGCGAAGGCCCCCGGAAATGCCGGGGAGGTTGCAAGGAGTTCAACAAGTCGGGGAGTAACGCATACATAGACATGCGGACCTGTAAGAAATGCGGCACCGTCACCAAGACGAAGAAAGAGAAGCCTGTCATAGATCAGGCCACATGCCCCCACACCTCCACCGAGAGGTCGGGTAGCAGTAGGAAGACCTCCCGCATTAAGTGCAAGCTTTGTGGGATGCTTCTAGATGAGCAGCCGCAGACCGAGCGAAAGGCTAGGGATGACGCAGCCACAGTGCTGCGGGAGTCCAACACCCTGGACTTCGATCTTCTGCGCAGCATAGTCGGCAGCACGGGGGATAGCCTCCCCGTAGAGGTAGTAGTTCCGGCTATTGCCCAGTTTCAAGAGACCATAGAGGGTCACTTCGTAACCGAGCCCGTGATATCCCGCGGTGACCTTCTCGCATACCTGCAAGAGGCCTTAGACGATCACTCTGCGCCATCGACCAACAACAGTTGGGAAGTGGCGTCGGCGAGGTCGCGCTCCTCGAGGGCCTCCGCGACGAGGCACGCCTTCGTGGCTTTTACTGAGGGGGTCACAGATATCCATCCGGCTTTGGTTGATTTGCCCGTAGTAAATATCTACGAGGATAAGCACGTATACGCCGTGTTGGATGAGGGCTGTAACTCGACTGTTCACGGTAGCGATTGGATAGCAAACGCGGCGGGGAAACTTGCGAACTTCGGTTACAGCACGAGGTTTAAACCTGAGGGCAATCGTACCTTCAAGGGTCTTAGCGGCGCTACCGAGACCTTGGGTAGCAGGACCATACCTTTCTCTATAATGGGATTGGAGCAGGACTTGAGAGTTCCGGGCGTCCTTGATTCGCATGAGATTAAGGGTACAGCCCCTCTCCTTTTGTCCCTTTACGCGCAGGCCCAGCTTGGTATAACCAAAGATCTTCGGTTTGGTGAGTGTGGTGTTAGACTTCCTTCAGAGGATAGCATCATTAGGATCAAGCTGTGTCGGACACATGACTCAGGGCTGTTATGCATAAACATAACAGAAGGCTTGACCCAGGTGAAACAACCCCGTCTCATAAAGAGCTTCCAAATTCCCTCGCCGCCAGTTCCTATATTTAGGTCTGCCGCCGCCGCCTTAGCTCACTCAGAGTCCGTGAGCGGATCACCCCGAGATGCAACAGCGGCAGATGACGCAGTGGCAACAAGTCGCAGTCACAGTACTGTAGATGCAGGCCATGGTCATAGCACTGTAGGCGTAGGCCACGGTCACAGCTTTACAACGACAGCTGAGAATCGCAACAACACCAAGCGACGCATAAGCGTAGCGTTTCCGAACCATTGCATGGTAGGCACGTCCGTAGGAGACACGGAGCCCACCGCGATGGCCGCAGCAGAGGGGCAGCTGCCTAAGAAGGCGCCCCCAACGGCAAAGGCTGCACCGAAGGTTCTTGCAGCGCCGGACCCTCGCCACAGTGCCATGGCGAAGTCACCAGCGGTCGGCCACAGTGCCGCACCGGCAGGAGGCACTTTCTCCGCGCCTGCGCCTAAGGCGCCGCCTGGAAGTGGACTGCCCAAGAAGGCGCCTCCCACGGAGAAGGCCAGGCCTGGGGATAGCCCAGGAATTCCGCCAGCAGCTCGTGCCACAGTGCACGCGAAGGAGATTGCAAGAGGGCACCGCGAGCTGGCCGAGTTTGATGCGGTTGTGAAGAAGGACCCGCATGGCAGGAACCTGGTTATAATGGCAGGTGGAGGACCCCACGGTCCGGAGCTCGACACGCCTCTCCCAGCATCCGTGTATAATCCGGATTTGGCCTTGCAGCCGTATTATGCGGGGGACATAGCGAACCCGGACATCATTATTGATGTTTTTACCTGGGGCTATGAGCACCATGCCTGGCTGCAACGCGTCAGAGGGAAGTGGACAGCAGCCGAGCTCTTCGCACAGCACGAAGAGATGGAAACGCATGCAACCACGACGTATGCGTCTGCCACCAGCTATATGCTGGTGATGTTGGACATGGTGTGGCTAAAGGACGATCGCAAAGACGATCTGACGCCTGCAGAAGCCCAGCAGCGCAACGATGAACAGCGCGACCGCACAAAGCATGTCGGGTCAAACCCCGATATAATTCGGGAGCACGCAGACCATCCCAATTTGATTGCCCACGTCAGGCACATCTTGGCGAACATCCTCGACGCCAAGGATGCTGGGATTCGGTCCATAGCCGTGCATGTTGTTTGCAAGGCCAACAGACATAGATCTGTTGCGGCGGGTATCCTTACCCATGCGACGCTTTTGGAGCTTGTGCCGGATTGCTCCGTCAGCCTCACTCACATGAGTGCAGCGAACAGTTGGCCGTTCATGGGCAGCAAAGCGTGCAAAGGGCAGTGCCCCAAGTGTTTGCACCGCGCCCCTGGCATAGCCCAGGAGGTTGAGGAGCTTACGAAGTCCTTCGTCGACGCCGTCCGCATAGACGGACCGGAGGATAATGAGTGCATCCTTGTCGTGGAGCCGCAGTGTGCACGCCCTGATGATCAGCCTACATATGCTGAGCGGTTTCATGAACGCCTGCTTGCAGAGGGCCGCATACAGGCACCGGTGACGGGGGTAGGTCCCCTTGATAGGCCTCCCCTGGCAGGCGAAACCGCGTACCAGGCTGCAACCCGCATGGGGCTGGTCGGCAAGACACATACCCAGAGAACCCAATAGTCCATTCAGGAAAGCGCCTTTAAACATTCATCTTTAATTAGAGTCTATAGTCCTTAAATTCATAGGCCTTAATTAAGGTCTGTTACCTTCCTTAATTAAGGTTCATTATTTCTATATATATTTTATATACACATATACATATTTTTTCTTTTTGCACATGCATGCATGCATGCACACAGGAGAGTTATTGTATGCTCTCCTATATATACGCATGTCCACACATGCATCATGCATGCATTGCAAATTTTTTGTTGCCATGTTTTGGGATGCATGCACTGCATGAGACGGACTTGAATGCACGTTCGACACATGTGTTGTCTTTTTTTTTTCGGCTCAAGCTCCGGGCACGTCTACGGAAAGGTCACAAGAAGACCACCGGACAGAGTTTCTTTTGCCCTTGCAATCATGGTTGCAGAGGAGATAGTGCTGCGTTGCTCTGCTGGAAGTTTGCTATTATTCTGCGACTTGCATGTATACAGGATCGCTCAAGATCGAGATCGCCACGGCCTGTTCGCTTGGAATGGCGATGGTGTTGGAAAAACTTTTGGCTCGGAGAGACGCAGCGACTTTCATGCAGAAGGTTTTAATCGACATGCACGTGTTGAAACATGTTTTATTGTTTGCGATCGATTTAATGCAAGGATTTGGTACTGGATATGGTGGAGGCATCCCCGTGATTGAGCCTGCAACACCGGTGCAACCTAGATAATTCGGTTTTCCATGCATGGGGGCCAGCGAGCTACACCCACGGACTCTTGAATATGTGCAGCAGGTCGATCCTGAAGGGATCGAACTTGCAACCATGGAAGCAAAACGAAGGTGCAAGATCGCGAGTGCATGCTTGAACTGGGTATATATATGTTTTGTTGCACGCCTGCAATTTTTTTGTTTCGTTTGTTTGAGCATGCTTTAACCTAGCTTTTTCGGCTCAAGCAAGCTGCTTGTATAACTCGATCGATCAATCGATCCTCCTTTTCCTTCAGGAGGACTAGTCATGATGTCGAAGCCAACCGCCAGCCCTACCAAGCCCCGGGCTCGGAACACCGCCACCGATGAGCAGGTAAAGAAGATTCTCAGGAGCAACCTCAGCAACCTGGGCACGGCTTACAAAGAGACGGACATGGAGCTGATCGTGGCAGGCTATGAATCCTTCATAGTCGATTTTCTCAAGGTCTCACCAAGGCTGGTAGCGAAGCAGCTCAGCCGTTGTGCGGCAAAGGTCTTTGAAAAAGAATCCTCGGCGGACGTTGATATGTTCGCCCGCCAAGTTGCGTATTCGCTGAGCTATGTTCGCATCAAAATGAAAGCCGTGACGTCTGGCAAGAAGACTCACCCGGCTATCAAGCGGGTCTGCGAGTGCTTGCAGAAGCTAGATGCAGATGAGCTTCAGCAGCAGGATCGCCTGAGTTCGCTTCGCAAGAGAGTGCATAGCCCAGACAGGTCTGCGGGCGGCATGCACATGTGGAAAGGGTGTGCGAATATAAAGGCGAAGGCCAGTCCTGGCAAGAGGCACAAGTCTCAGTCGTCTCGAGATCCTAGGCCAAGCAAGACAGGCACGACTTCGACTTCGGCATCCACGTCTGCAGACATCTATGCCATGTACGGTATCTCCCGTGGTGCTGAGGAAGCCTTGTCGAAGACGGCTCCTGCATCGCCCGCAATCTCGATCGCTAGCTGCAATACAATTCACAGCTCCGATGGCCAGCCTGCGGAGGATCTCGAGACCGCACCCGCAGAGGAGGCTTCCGGATCCTCGGGGATCACATTGCAGTACTTTTGCAAGGCCTCCTGCAAGTACATCACTCGGATGGCGGACGGCACAGAAAAGCGGCATGCTGTGTTCAAAGGACCTGAAGGATTTCTCAAGACCAAGGTCTTCGGCAAGCTCAAGGACCTGGATGTGCCCAACTTGTTCCTGCAGACCTTCGAGAATGCAGCAGGCCGTGGTGGCATCTCCAAGATCATGAAGCGGCCAGCCGCTAAGAAAACGGCTAAGAAGGCTCCTGCTAAGAAGGCTCCTGCTTCTGCCGGGTCTGCATCTGCAGATGGCGAGGCCGAGGAGCCCGAAGAGCCCGAGGAGCCTGAGCTGTCCACACCCCCGCCCAAGAAGCCAGCGACTCCGAAGTCCAAGTCCTCGCCGAAGCCATCCCCGAAGTCCGCAGCGAATCCATCCCCGAAGGCCGCAGCTACCCAGGCTGGCAGTCCGAACAGGGACAGTCTCATGTGTGCCTCCGTCCACTACGTCATGGCTTCCGATCGCACTTACATCACCGGCAAGTTCGGTCCAACCAAGGCCTTGCTCATCGAGATCCACCCAAGGAAGTCCGACAAGCATCGGGATCTGGTCAAGGAGCTTTTCCTCGAGGCTGAGCGGCTTCATTCGACTACCCCCTGGGGTGAGCTTCGTGAGCTGATGCGGAACCGCCGTGAGGAGGTCCTCCAGCGGCAGGCTGAGTGATAGCTTGATCGAGGGATGCCAGGGCCCAGCCCGGTTTTGCGGAGATCGATGCAGCTTTGGGCAGGTTTTGAGGTTGATCTTGCCATCGGTTTGAAACAAGTGTGTGTGTGTGTGCACGTGTTTGCATGTCTGTGTGTGTTTTTTGTGTACATGTGCATGTGCATGTTGGCAATTTTGGCATGCAGAGGAATGCTTTGCGAGGCTCCTTGCATGATTTCTGGCACGAGTTAAGCATATATACATAATATGTAGCTATATATATATATATACATAGAAATTTGTCCTGCAGCCCTTTTCATGTGTCCAACCTTGCCCTCAGGCCCGGCTTGCTGTTTTCTTCTTAGCTATGCATGCATCGACCTTTAAAAATTTTTGTCGCATGAAACTCCTTGCAGGTGATGGGGCCCATCGAGATGATCTTCGAGGTTTATCTGCATGGCATGCACGAGGACTGCCAGTGCTTAATGTTTGCATCTGCATGTTTTCGAAGAGCTAGGCATGCAGGAGTGGCAGTGCTTGAATGTTCGTGTCTCCTTTGAATAGGAAGGCATGAGCACAGCATGCGAGCCTCCTGAGATCGCGGCTCGAGCGACAAAAGAAGTTCGATCCAATATCTTCTTGTGCGAACAAGCATGGGTGCCGCCCAGTCGACAACGGGTAACAACAACCCGGCGAGCTCTGGCAACACCAATAACACCCCAGCCCCCATCGTGATCCAGCTACAGCTGGGAGCAGAGCAACTCTCCGCACTCACCGGAGCTGTTGCCCCAGGGGTTCACGTGCATGTGCCCCCCAGTGGGCCGGATGCTGCAGCAGGCGGAGCTAGCACGACTCCAGGAGCTGCCCCCCATGGTGCTCCTCCGGTACGGTTTCCGCCTCCCCCGCCTCCAGCGGAAACTGAGCAGTATCTCAGGTGGTGCAACCGCTGCAAGCAGCAGAGCTACTTCAGGGAGGGCATCTGCCTGAACGAATGGTGCTCCGTGCCTTGGCTGCATTATTGTTTTTCTAAACCTTCGACTACTAAACCCTGCAGCCCTTATAAATCAACCTTTAAACCACCAATCACAAACCCCTAAGCCCCTAAACCATGAGATCTAATTTGAAGATAGGAGGCCGGCCTTTCGGGGGCTGCCTCCTTAAGTTCGTTGCTTTTGTTCCATGGACAAGATGCTAGCTAAGTTGGCTTGGTCGCGGCCAGACGTGGACTTGAACGTGGCGAAGAACTGGGGTGGAAAGAAAGTGGAGGCTTCGGTGCTCAACCACGGAGTGCACAAAGCAAAGAAAAACCGCGGGCAAAAGCGGAAAATCTGGTGGCAAAAGCACCTGGAAAGAAAGGCCGGCAAGTTCGGCGGCGACTATCAGGGCGACGATGAGGAGAATAAGGAAGATGCGGAGGAAGGCAAGGCCCCTCCTTTTGTGGATCCAGACCACCAGCCCCTGGGCAAGAAGGACGGCCCCGACGATGACCACCACGATGATCCGGGCCGCACAGTGGATTCAGCAGGATCGGCAGGATTGCCGCCGCCGATCCACGTGGTTTAAGGACCGATCCTGGTCGCCTGAAGATGCATCTTCGCTTGGAAAAGAGTTGAGGTGTGCTTTGAAGCCTCGGTTGTTTGTGCTTGCATGTCTGCATGCATGCATATATATATATATAGCAGTTCATGCATTCTCAAGAAGTCACTTCCTCGCAGGACCCAGACAGTGCCGACGAAGCCGAGGCACCCGGGCTTATCATGCATGGGCTGGGTGCTAGTGTATGCTCCTCGTGCAGGTATATCTACATGCCGAACTGCGGGGACGATGTGGGGCCGGCCCCGCACTGAAGTTTGTGGTCTGTGTCGCTGAGGCTGGCTCTGGGGACTATACCATCCAGGCTGGCCTTGGTCGTGGTGCCGCTGCCTTGGCTGTGTTTGTGTCTGTTCAGGAGACACTCCTCTTCAGCAGGAGTGCCTCCTTGGGGTTTCAGGAGGCGATCCCTCCTGGTGTGCATGGTGTGAATAGATTTAATCTAAACCACCCAAAGATCTAAAACCCTAGACGCCCAAAGCCCTGAAACTCTAGAACCTTAAGCCTTAAAACCCTAAAACCCTAGAACCCCTCAACCCTAAAACCCCTCAACCCCTAAACCCCTAAAGCACCAAACCCCTAAAACCCAAAACCATTCCAACCCTTAAGCCCCAAACCACCGTGCCGCACAGCACGACACCTCGGAGCCGCTGCAGGTGTGCATTCTCCAGGGACTACAACATGGAGGCTGTTGTTGCCAAGTAAGCTCCTGCTCCTGCAGGTGTGGTGCACTGTTGCCGGCCTCGTGTGTTGCATGCCTGTGGCACCGAGGCCCGACTTCACGGACTATGTCGTCGAGGTGGCTGTTGCTGTGGTGTCGTTTGCTGGGCTGTGTTTTTTTTCCTGGAGGAGGCAACCCCTGGCTAAGGAATGCCTCCTGGTATGATCTGTTCCAGGAAACCCTCCTGATCAAGGAGGGCTTCCACAGACCAAGCAGTTAAACACTAGTTAAAATTTAACTCTGATTTAACTTGGATTTAACTCCATATATAAGTACCAGGCAACTAACCGGGAGTTAAATGCAAGTTAAATTGGAGTTAAATTTTAACTCCTCTTTAACTTCTCCGTGCCCCTGAGGTGACAACGTGTCTCTGACTTGGCTATGATCCAGGAAAATGAATGGCCGCAGCTTGGGTGCTGTTGTTGCCTACAAGCATGCATATGTTCTGCTCCTTTGCCTCAGCTTTGTTCATCAAGCCAGCTGTCCCCAGCCGTCGTGACACCAGGCCGTCACTCATGGGAAAGCCAGCTGCCAAGAAGGCCATGGCCAAGGCGAAGAACGGTCCCAAGGCAGCACCCAAAGCCACTGCCAAGGAGCTCAAGAAGCAGGAGATGGAGAAGGCTGCTAAGAAAAAAGATCAAAGCAACTTGGTCACTACCCTCAAGAATGCCAAGACCAAGCTCCAGGGAGTGCAGAACGGCACGATTCAGGTCAGCGACGGCGAGCTGGAAAACCTCAAGAACAAGGCCGAATTTTCGATCGCTATGTGAGCTTGGATCGCAATGATCCAGAAAAGGCGCAAATGTTGGCTGCCTTCTTGGCAGACAAGACATGCAACAACTACATGCAGAAGATTCGGGAGATCTCCACCGAAACGAAAACGGAGGATGAAAAGGCTTCGGGATTTGTGACACAATGGGAGATTGCCGCCAAAGAGAACCTTCCGGTCGACAGCCCGCTCTTGCAGAAGTTGTTGGACGGTCTCAAGTTCGACTACGATTGGAACGAAGCGGTGCCCAGAGAAAAGGTTTTCAAGGAGGCCGGTGAAAAGCGATTCTTCTATGAGAAGAATGCCATGACAACCGAGAAGACCTCCTTCAGCTCCAAGTCCGGTATCTCCGCAGCAGGAGATCTCGGCAAGAAGAAGGCGGACTCCTTCTTGAACGACAAGGACACAAGCACCGCCGACCCCGCCGCCAAGGTGAAGATCGAGTTCCCCTTGCATGTGGAGTTGGTCTCGAGCGTGAAAGTGCTGAAGAGCGGCAAGCAGAAGATCCAGAAGGAGCTCAACACAGGCAAGGACTTGTGCCAGAAGCTTGCCACCGGCGGCGGCTACGACACGACCGATCTGGCCAATGCGATTGACACCTTCGACAACTACCTCGCTACCCTGAGGCAGCGGATCGCAACTGCCGAGGAGGTCCAACCTCCTGATGTTACCAAGGAAGTGGTGGCTGAGCTAAAGGCAGAAATCGATATCGCCGACACACATCTGGATGCCTTTAAGAGGGCCATGACTAAGGCGAAGAACCTTCGCTAGCCATGTGCCATCTGTCAGAGGGGACCTCCTGTGTACACGTTTCGGGAAGATTTATAGAAAGGTTTTGATTAGAGTTGGAAGGTTTAGGGTTTTGGGTGTAGGTTACATGAATCATTTATATCTATATATATATATATATGTATTATATATATATATATATATATATATACACATACAAAAGCTTAATATATTAATATATATAGTTATAAATATGCATACATATATGTATATATATATATATATATACATACATATTTCTATTCTGTATTATACCGTATAATAAAAGCATATCGCAGAAATTATGAGTTATAACTAAGTATCATGCATATAACAGATCTATGTATAATATGTTGTGTATATATGTATACATAAAACTGGTATACCGACATATCTTAACTTGTATGCACTTTAGTGTATATATGCATTATAATTATACATTATGTATAAATATACATATATATATATATAGTTAACATTGTAGCTTTACTATTAGATTAAAACTACATACAAGCTAGATCAGGGCTAGATTAGCTATAGGTTACATATAATACATATATACACACGCATACGTATTATTAAGGTATCTATATATACCCTAAACCTTATAGGTCAGCCGTTTGGATTTGCAACCCCGAACAAGTTTTGAGGAGGTCTCCGCCTAGAGTTCCACAGCTCCAGGTTTTTGAATGATGCCCGGATCGCCCTGCAGCCGCAAAATGCAATCAGCTGGCACATGAGTCATGTGTTTGCATGTTCGAACATGCCTGCTATGCATGACTCCGACCCTTTGCATGTATGTGGATGTGCTTGTGTCCATGCATGCATGCATGCATGCAGCATCGTCGGCTCTTGGCAAATGCTTCAGCGATTTACAACTGTAGGTGTCGGTTGTTGTTCTCGTGCCATGTATACATGTTACCAGGCAAGAAGAGACCAGAGAAAGGCGAAAGCGCCGATCGTCGCCTCAGGTCTCGAGTGGAGAACTTGTTTCTTTCAAACACTTTGAGTGCAGAGGAAACTTCCGATTTGGCTCGGGATGCTCGCGACTCTGGTGTCTCCTCCTTAAGGAGATTGGCCGAGATCGGTGAAAGGAGGCAAGATGGCCTCGCTCGACCCAGGGATATTAGGAGGCACCTATCCAAAAACAGTCACTGGCCTCCTACATACAAGTTTCAAGCTCCGGTTTGGGACAAAGAGAATCAACGACAACAAACAGCTACTTTGACATGCATGCTGCCCCACGAGGTTTTGTATGTCATGAACGAAAAATCCCCTGAGGGTGGTGGCTTAACAGATCTAGCCCATCTCCAGGAGTCTGAGCTTCAAAGGCATGCTCGGGCTGCAGCTGACATGGGGATCGATCGTGAAAGCCTCACCGGGCTCGGGATTTGGGGCGATGGTGTTCCCATGACCCGAAACAGAAACCAGAGCTTGGAGATGCTCAGCTTCAACATCCTCACATGTCAGCTTCGCAGCACAATGCGAATTCCAGTTTTCGTCATTCAGAAACATTGGCTAGCCCGTGGGGGATCTACATGGGATGCTGTCATGGATGTGCTTCGGTGGTCTTTGACATGTGCAACTTCTGGTCAAATGCCAAAGTACGATCACACAGGTCTGCAGCCGCTTAAGGAACCATGGAGAAAACAAAGGGCATTGATCCATACGCCTCGAAGTGTTTTGCTGGAAATACGAGGCGACTGGGCTTTTTTCAAGCAGGTGCTGTATATGCCGGCATGGTGTCTTGGCTGCATTTAGTATGCTTTGACTTTGTACCTGCATACATGTACTTATTTAGTAATTATTCCCTTTTGTAGCCCGGCAGGAACGAAGCCTCTGGTTGTTGTTGGATGTGCGACATTAAGCCTGAAGATATCCGAGAGGTTTCAGGTGAAGCTGCTTGGATGCAGCCAGAGCACAGGAAGACTCCGTGGCAGGCACTCATGGCTGCTCCTAGCATCAGTCCCATTTTCGCAACACCGTATGTTGGAACTGAGTGCATCCAAATGGATTGGTTGCATGTGGTGGACATAGGAATTGCTTTGCAGTTCCTGGGATCCATAATGAAGTACTTCTGCTCGAAGTTTGAAGGGACGTTTGACGAGCAGGTTCGAGAAATGTTCCGCTGCATTTTGGAGTTCTATGATGTCCAGGCCGTGGAATATAGGTTGGATCATCTAAAGCCTTCAATGATCAAGGATCCTAAGAAGAAGTTCCCCAAGCTTAGAGCAAAAGCTGGGGAATCGCGATGCCTGGTGCCTTGGGCTGCACAGATGGCTGATGCTCTTAGGGATGCTGACAATGAGGTGGAACAGACCATGTACAAGTGTGCCTGGCATTTCAACAAATGCTATGAGCAACTGAGTAGCAGAACGTTCGATGCTGCTGTTTTGGCCGAGCATGGAGTTGCATTCGCAAATCTCTATGTCGCTCTGCATGAGCACTTCACGGTGCAAGGAGTCTGCCTCTTCAAGGTGACTCCTAAACTGCATCTCTTTTGCGAAATCAGCTATCGAGGCCGGGATTGCCCCAGTGTGCACTGGTCATACCGAGATGAGGATTGGGGCGGGAAGATGGCTATTCTTGCAGCCAGCAAAGGAGGAGCCAACACCCCGAATGCCTTGGCCAATGCTTTCTTTTCTCGTTTCACCTCGGGGCATAAAGTGCCTGTGCTTTGATATGCCTATCGCCCGTGCAGAAAAAATGAGAGATCGAAAGCTTCATGCATGCATGCGCATGCATGCAGGCATGGCCTTTGCAAGCCTGCAGCTTGAATGTCGAAACTCTGCATGCATGTTGGCTCGAATATAGTTATATATTCATGGAAGGCCGCCGTGCATGGCGGCTCCAGCACATGATGTCCAGATTTCAAAAGCGAGCTTGCATGCCAGAGGTGAGCATGCATCGTGCCTTATCGACAGTTCAGGCACGATGCATGCATGGCATGCAATGCACTGCGACGCATGATGCGAAGTCGAAGAACAAAGTTGGTTTTGCAGCTGCTGTTTTTTTAAGCTAGCTTTTTCTAGGCATGCATGATTTCGATATCATATATGCACAACACATATGCATTGTTCTTTTTCCATGCATGCATGCACGATTCCTACATGATAATGCTGGCATGATCATGCATGAGGAGGGACTATTCCTCCTGGGCGAGACACCTGCAGGTGTCTTTTCAAAGGATGGGCTGAGTGCCCTCCTTGAAATCTACGGTGCTGCAAATGCAAGGCTTCAATATATATGTACATGCATGCATTTATAATCATGATGATACATATATACATGGCATGCATGGTTTTGATTTTATAATACCATGACATGCATGCTCCTTAAACAGAATGCCGCATGTGGAGTTTCTATGCAATCTGAAGCCGATATCGATGAGTCATGCATTTGCATATATATATATACATATATCATATAGTAGGATGCATGACTGCATGCATGTGCATGGATCGATATCTGTATGGCATACTACATGTACATTGATATATTCCCACGACACCGAACACATGCTCCCTAAACAGAATGCCGCATGTGAATTTTTCATACTTAACGAAGGGCATAAAATATTCAAGTCCTCCCTACACCTGTTTCCTTAAACAAGATGCCCGCAGTTCATGAACTTAACATGCAACTTGCCATGCCGCACCTCACGTCGAATCTTCCTTAATTAAGGAGGAAAGTTGTCTTCTTTAATTAAGGCGTATTGTCGTTAATTAAGGATTACTACCTTAATTAAGAATGGTTTTCTTCTTTAATTAAGGATTATAGTCTTTAATTAAGCACTATAGTCTCTAATTAAGGGTGCTTTTAAGCGCTCATTAAGTTAATTAAAGGCTGAACTCTTAATTAAGGTCTATTGGGTTCTCTGGGTACATCGTATGTGGCCAAGTTCGACCCCAACTCGCTCACTGCGGCGATGAATCGCGCACAGGGCACAGCCCCTGGAGGACGCTTGCCTTCGGTTACCTTTAGCTCGGGTCCTAACCCTGCTAGTTCTAGCGTAGGTGCGTCAGCCAAGGGCGGAGCGGCCCCCATAGTGGGACCGAAGGACACACCGACACCGCCGCCGGCAAAGTCCGGTGGGGCACAGGACCGCGCAGCGACGCCGACAGGGTCGTCGGCTCGGATTCGCAGGCTCGAGGCCGAGGTCCACGACCTCACCGATGCGAATCGCTGCCAAGAAAGCACTATAAGTGACTTGAGAGAGGCCCTCAGCAATGTGAAGCGGCAGCGCGATAATGCGTATGATCGGCTGCAGGACATGCGCGAGAGGGCAGAAGACGCGGAACACCGGGCCGATAGGGCCGAGGCGGAGCTTCAGAGGCTCACACGCCGCTCCAGATCGCGTCGCAGGCGGAGGGATAGTTCCTCCTCGAGCAGGGGCCATCGCCGTGACCGCACCCGAGAAAGGCGGCGAATGGAATCCAGACCTCGGGATAGGTCCGAGGCTCCGACACGCCAACGCACCTCCCGTTGGGGTCGCGTCCGCGCCGACCCAGGCGACGACCGTGCGGGTCGGGACACAGCTCCCGAGCGCGAGCGCATTCGTGCAGGCCGGGACACAGCTCCCGAGCGTGAGCGCACGAATCCTCGCCCCTCTGCACGGCCGGAGGTGGAGTATGAGCCCGACAAAGGCAAGGGCAAAGGCAAGGCTGCACCCCACAGTGTGTACGACGAGGTCGAGTACGACGACGGCACAGGTGCAGGTGACTGGGATCCACCGGGACCCAGGAGCAGCCTTGGAGGCAGCAGGCGCCCGCCTGAACCGCCGGAGCCACCGCGCTTCCGAGGCAGTGCTGGTTACCATAGGTTCCCAGAGCGCGAGAATCCGCACCGCCCCATGACAGCAAACGAGTCATGGTGGTACTTCCACGGCGATAGGCCGTCGGCCGAGTGGAATGACGCGGAATGGGCAGAATTCCGTCGTCAGTTCCCGAAGCCCCCAGGGCAAGGCAAGCTCGTCGAAATCGACGAGAGGATCCTGGCCATCGACGTTGGTGCCATTGGACTCAGCCCCGACACAGGTTTCGGGTGGAACAGGCGCATCGTGTTCCAGGACTTTCCTGATGGTGTGCTGACCGCCCTATACGAGGTGATGTGCGAGAAGCAGGCGCCAGCGTGCTGGATCGGTCCATATGCACCGAGGCGCTTCTGGGCTGGTGACAAAAATCACCATGAGCTCAGCGAACGGCACAACATAAAGTGCACTGTGGTCACCCGCCACACAGGCCGTTCGTATAAGCCGACGGGCAAGCTACGGGACATAGATCCCATAGGATATTTGTTTTCCCATCTGGACCCCTCCGACGGCACCAGTTGGACGTATGAAGGCGCATGCTTTCCGCCGGGGTCAGACTCCGAGAAGTTGCCCACCGAAACCGGTGGAGCCGAGCAGGCCTGCCCGACGCAGGAGCCGACGGAAGACGGCGCATACGTCGCGCTTTGGGTCTTTCCCTTGGCGTTCGACGCGGCCACGATGCCGCATCAGATCGAGGACACAGATGCCTTGAGTGCAGTGTATATCCCGGGCACAGACCCGCGGGCGTCGCGCATTGCCACCTCTGCCAGCCCGGGCACAGTCCCGGAGGGTGACGTTTCACCCATGGAGGAGGACGGAGCAGAGCGCGATGCAGCATACATGGCCGTCTGCAGTGGGGAGTGGGTAGGACAAGCCAGCCAGATTTCTTTTCCAAGCCCTGATCCTCCCGAAGACCTGCCCCACAGTAGCAGCGCAGCCTCTGGGCCCTCAGCCGCTAGCCTAAAGAAGCTTAGCAAGGCCCAGTCCAAGTACCTCACCTCAAGCCTTACCGAAATGGTAGCGGGGGACGAAGTCTTAAAGGCAATCGTGTACAACGCTGCCATGCGAGAAGCTGATCACCTGATTAGATTGCATGAACCCTCGGCACAGGTCCTCGCGAGCGTGATCAACGAGAGGCAGAACGGGCCACCGGGCCTCGTGGTTGCCAGGTTTGAGACTTCCACAGAGGAGTTGTGTTTGGAGCTTGAGTGTGTAGCCGATACCCTCAACATTCCGATCATATTGGTTACCCCGAACGGCTATCCAATGCTCGAGGACACTGTTACCTTGAGGGGAGACATGCATATCTCAGGCATAGGCCCAGAGATTGGAAAGGCTTTGGACCTCTTCCAAGCATGGTCAGAGTCTTACGGGTATATACCCCGTAGCTATGTTGATACGGATAGTACTGACTTTTGGAACCTTTGTCGTACCATTTCTGAGGAGTACTATATCAACGCATTTAGCCGAACTTGCTTTGTCGGCGACGCCCAGGACACAGATCCTGAGGACATCAGCGAAGCAGAGCTGGTGCCCGACGCTGAGATGCCTCAGCGAGGTGTCCCTGATGGGATGGACGATGCCGGTGGCGCACTGACGCCCGAGGAGAGAGAACGCCTCATTTTGGAACAATTCCCGTTTCCCGGAACTCCGAACACAGAGGCAGAGCGCCGAGCGGCGTGGAGATCGTTACCGCAACGAGTCCGGGTAGCTATAAGGCGCCTGCACCGATCGTTTGGCCATCTGCCAAACGCAGTCCTGATACAGGTTCTGAAGCAGGCCCGGGCGAGCAAAGATTTCATCGCCGCTGCCGGACTTTACAAGTGTAAGGTCTGCCTGGACACAGCTCCAGTGCCCAGGCACCATCCTGTCGCAGGTGATAGCGTGTTTCCAAAGGAATTCAACCATACGATAGGAATGGATGCGCTAGAGGTCAAGGACTTCTTCGGAAATCGCTATACTGCTGTCAATATAGTTGACATGGGAACCGTTTCCAGCAAGTTGTGCTCGTGAAATCTGGGGGTGGTAACCCAAGTGCCCGCCAGTGTGTGAAATGCCTGATTGACAGGTGGATCAGCTGGGCTGGACATCCCAAAGTCATCACCACTGACAGAGGGACGCACTTCAGGGGAGAATTTTCAGAGTATTTGGCACAACATGGTATAATCCATAAGAACGCCCCTCTCGAGAGTCCGCAGACTATTGGAAAGGTCGAACGCCATGGTGGACTTGCTAAGGCCATCATTAGAAAAGTCGCGCAGGAGACTCAGCCCTCGAATATCGAGGAGATGGAGGCGGTCGTTACCGAGAGTGTTACTACTAAGAACGAGCTTAGTAGGCACCAAGGGTTTAGTCCAGCACAACACGTGTTGGGAAAGCAGCCTCGAACACCGGGTTCCATGCTAGATGAATCCGAAAGTCTTGGTACATTGTTCACCAAGTATGATGAGACGAGTGTATACTACATTCGGCATAGAGCACGGCAGGAAGCCAAAAAGGCCTTTGTCCATTTAGAGACTTCCCGCAAGGTGGCCAAAGCGTTACAGCGTAATGCAGCTCCTCTAGACACTGATTATAAGGTTGGTGATTTAGTTATCTACCGTCGGGACAACGTCCCTGGCAGCCCAGGAGTCGTATGGTCCACGGTTAGCCGCGTCATAGGACGTGAGGCAGAGAATGCGTACTGGGTATGCGTACTGGGTCCGAGAATATCCCTGTACTTGTGAACGCTAGGAAGATGCGCCCAGCTGATGAAATCGAAGTTGCAGCGCACCGCGTTTTGGCAGGTGAACCAGTGCTTCCGGAAGCCATCGTACATGGGCCGGAACAAAGGTTCCAGGATGAGCGCGTAGCGGATCCGGTCACAGCACCAGCGACGCCACGTCCAGTGGCTGCAGCTGCCCCGCTTACACCGGCAGTCGCGCACGATGTGCCTATGCCAGCACCATCGACGCCAGCGATGATGCCCGGCACACCGATGCCAGCGCCACCTATACCCCTGCAAGGTTTCGCGCCAAAGATAAGACGGGCGAAACCGCCCGGTCGCGATCGCCAGTAGGAGGCCGTGATGACGCACTAGTTGCAGAAGAGCTTGATCAAGTAGAAATCATGGCAAAAGGCCTGATAGATGCTCAGGGTTTTTCTCCAGATGAGTGTCTGGCCCTCCTTCGCGCTTATGACCGCGACCGACGCGAGGCGTACACGCGCCCGCTCCTAGATGACGGAGATCCCGGGAGCATAGCCCTCGCGGTGGGAGTATATCGGCACGGTGGTCTTGTTGGTGTCTCTGGACCAACGCGCGAGAGACCGTCGTTCGCCATGTACCTCAACCACTACCTCTTGCATCACAGTATGCAAGCCGGTCACCATCTTCCACAGTGGAGTAGCGTTCAGCTTACCAACAGAGGCGCAGAGGCCCATAGAGACCTAGCGAACACTCCTGGCTCGTATAACTACACTATAGGCGTGGGCGAGTATCGTGGAGGCGGCCTATGGGTGGAAGAAGCCACGGGTACAACTCCCGTGCGTATTCAAAACACGACAATGTATGGCACCGTCCATGATACTAAGAACAAGGTTCTTAAGTTTCGCCCGAAGGACGTGCACATGGTCGCACCGTTTGTAGGAGAAAGATACAGTCTCTCCGCATACACGGTGAGTGACCTCGGTAAGTTGTCTAAAGATGACATACAGCTTTTGTCGGATCTAGGCTACCCCATATATAGGGATGCGCCCAACACCTTTGGCAGGAAAGGCGATGGGATATACACCATGGGTCACTCTGATCTTCCCATCGAGACGTTCCTAGAGCGCATCCACGAGTACGGGATTAAGGAAATCGTAGATTGCAGAAGCCACCCGTACAGCGTTCGGCATCCACAATACAATTGTGATGAGCTTTCTGCCACATGCTTTGCAAAAGGGGTTGTGTACAGTCACGCCCCCGAGTTAGGCAACAGGAATCGGGGCGGGATTGAAGCCAACCTGCAAACAGACCAAGGGCTCTGTACGATCGCTAGAATAGTTAGCGAGGCTCACGATGACTTTCACCGAATACTTCTGTTGTGTTCGGAGGCCAGTTGGCGGCGATGCCATCGGCGAAATATCGCCCAGCACATATGGCTCGAGCATTCGAAACTTGCGGAGCACATACGTGCTAACGGACTGCCAGAAGCCCATCCGTGTCACTACATTCCTGAGGAAGACGACGGACTGGCAGCAGCATCGCACACAGCTGCGATTGGCACGACAGTGCCAGCAGTTGAGCCCTCGGATAGTCGAGAGGCGGAACCCAAGGCCTTTGCTCTCACCCCTGATGGGGAAGACGCCTTCGGCTCTAATGTCGATGTTGGCTACATGGCCTCGCTCCTGGATTACCATAAGGCCCCTGTAGAGGTACAGCTGGGGCTGGATGCTGCCATGAAGACTGAATGGCAGAAGTACACTGAATTCAACGCAGTGGTCCCTTGCACAGACAAGGAGTTTAAGGAGCTTACAAAGGCTGGCCACGTGTGTATCCCCACCAAATGGGTTCTTACCGATAAGAATGAACACCTAAAGGGGACAGCAGCATACACTCCCAAGTGGAAAGCACGCTTGGTTGCATGTGGAAACTTCGAGCATATCTCGAATGAGGAGGATATCAGGGCAGATAGCCCCACGGCCGAGCCGGAAGGTATAGCCCTTCTGTGTTCATGGGCGGTTTCGTTGGCCCTGCGGCTCAAAGCAGCCGATATAACGAACGCATACTTCCAAGGGAAACCCCTTGAGCGCCTCCTCATTCTTCGGGTTCCCAAACACCCTAAGGGCGTGCCCGATGCAGAGATTCAGCGAGCCGGGTATATGATTGCCCGAGTACCCGTGTACGGCACCACCGACGCGGGTCGGAACCTTTACCTCCGTATAAAGGAGAGTTGCCGAGAATTTGGCTTAAATGCCTCGCAAATTCTGTCAGCCCTGTACTATATTACAGGAGAAGGTGGTCGTTTGTGCGCTTGCTTGTGCACCCACGTGGATGATTTCCTGTGGGCTGCTACCGCCGAAGGCGAGCCGGCTATCCAGAATCTGCTGGATAAGTTTAAGATCGGTCGCATAGAGACTGAGAAGTTCCGTTTCTGCGGACGCGAGTATGTGCAAAGCGCCGATGGGACCATCAGTATAAACTGTAGGGACAACACGCGTGCAATTCGCCCGATCGATATACATAAATCTGAAAAGGGCACGACTCCAGTCTCGAATGGCCAGCGCACAGCGCTGAGATCCGTCATAGGATCGCTGGCTTGGGTGGCCCGCGCCACGAGACCTGATCTTGCCTATAGGGTGAATGCCCTGCAGCAGCGTGTTACGACAGCCACGGTGGATACGCTCCGTGAAGCAAACCGCGTAGTAGCACTGGCGTTAGGAGATGCGGATAGGCCGATCACGTACAGCGCTAAGTTACCCTGGAATACAGGGGAGCTGGCGGTCGTCACGTTTTGCGACGCCTCCTTTGCAGGAGAGGCGAACCATAAGTCGCAGAGAGGCCGTTTCCACTATCTCACTTCCGCACAGTCGGCGGTGGACAAGAACGCGCCAACGCATGAGATGCACCTCATTTCGTTCTCCTCGTCCACCATGAAACGGGTTTGTCGCGCCACACTGCAGTGTGAGGCTTACTCGTTGCAACACGCCATAGAGCATGGAGACCGCATTCGAGCAGCAGTACTCGAAGTACTCGGCAAACTGCCCCGGTCACAGAACTGGGAAGAAGTCGCCAAGAGATCGATGTTCCACCTGCAGTATACGGACTGCAGGTCCCTTTCGGATCACTTGACAGCGTCGATTCCAAAGTCCTGCGAGGATAAACGCCTTGCCATAGAGATGTCCGGACTTCGCCAAGGACTTTGGGAAGAGGACGAGCTAACGCACGTCCTGTACCATCCCTGTGGCGATGAGTTGAGATGGATACCGACGCATTTACAACTTGCGGATTGTCTCACTAAGAGTATGAAACCGCTTTTGATCAATCACAGCATTGATCGCAATCTCGTTCAGGTACTCGATGTGCCCGCGCAAGCCGCACAGAATACCGAGAGTACCGAAAGCACTCCGCTTCGCGATTGAAGAACTCAGCCTAGAGCCTTGAGTCGCCACACTCGGCTCGGTTGACTGCGCAAGCTCCCGGTATAATCCGGTGAAGTAGGCTTGGCCCAAAGCGGCCAAAATTCGAGCATGATTCGGACGTCACACTACAGATAAGACGGGTGTGAAATTTCCCTGTCTTGAAGCGCCGTGTTGACATGTCCTCATGCGAGCGTAGTTTTCATGTTTAGTTCTGAATGCACCCTGTACGACAGACGTCTTGGGCTCAGATCAAAAAGTGTGCTCGTTTGTGTGGTTGGACACTCACTAATCCAGTTCCTGCTTCAAAAGGGGTTTAAATGGATTACGGGCCAGTTTAGGTTTTAGCGGTTTATGTGTAAGGTTTAGCGCCAGTTTCGGGTTTTATTGAGCGTATTGCACACCCAACACCTTCTTCGACTTCTTTAGGCACTTTAGGCTTCAGGGTATCAGGCCTTTTTTCGGTACTGTGGCTTCGAGTTTCGGGTTTAGGGAGAGCTTGGGGGGCTGAGGATTTGGGGTTTAGGCCTAATGTTGCTCGGATGGTTTCGAAGGAACTTCGGTTCCATTCTGGCCACGAGTAATGTGGGATCGTGGCTACGGTTTGTGG
This sequence comes from Symbiodinium sp. CCMP2592, assembly GCA_905221615.1. Taxonomy (NCBI): domain Eukaryota; class Dinophyceae; order Suessiales; family Symbiodiniaceae; genus Symbiodinium; species Symbiodinium sp. CCMP2592. The sequence continues at coordinate 1,957,737 of CAJNDT010002224.1, forward strand.
GCATTTCTGGCATGCAGAGTGGCTTGACCCTAAACTCCTCTGCAGTCGGTGCAGCATTCCGACTTGGTGCTGCTGTTATGACCATCGATAGCAGGAGGTGTTCGTTGATTGTCACTCTCAAATCACTGAACTCAGGATTGTTGCCAGTATGCCTTGTGCTTATCTTGATAGTTCTTTCAACCTGCAGTGTGTTACTTCCACTCATCTCTCAACATGTGCAGGTCTCTTGGTGCTATCACTATCTTAGGCCTGCTTTGTGTGTTGATTACGCTTTTGCTTTTTGTGTCCTGAAGTATTGCTAGCGGTGTTATTATCCGTATGATTGTGATTACGGCCTGGCATCATTGCGACTACATAGTCGTCCCAGTCTTTTCTGGCAGCTGCCAGTATGTTCAAGGGTACAGTCGATCATACCAACGAACCCTAAGAAACAGTACGGGGAATTATTCCGGCTCCTACAGTAGACTGCAAGGTTGAGCTTTCAGGGTTTAGGGTGGCTGATTCCGGTATCAAGGATTATAAGGGTTTAGGGCTTCTCAGCCCTTAGAAGCCCTAAACCCCAAGAGGGAACGGTCGCTGAGGATTCGTTGTTGGGCGATGTTTGTTGCTCGGCTCTGCAGGTCCAGTACAACATGGTCCACGGCCGACCGCCCGTCCGGGCCCCACTGAAGGGTTCCCATGAGGTTTCCAATTGGGTCGTTCCTTCCTCCAGGGGCTTCTCTACGGGTTCCTACGAGCTTTGACGGGCTTTGGGGATATTTTGGGGCGAAGCTTCGTATGGATCCTGTACCTTTGGCAAGAAGCATAAGTAACGAGCTCTGAGCTACGATGTGGCAGGGTATGGCCACAAAGAGGGCTGCAGAGGTCGTACCTGCTATCTTAAACGTCTATAGCCTAAAGCTATTACAAGCCCGAACATAAAAACACTTGGGACGGGGACCCTATCAAAAAATGTTAGGTTTCGGTAGTTCAAGCTACACATCCATGCAGATCATCAGGCCGGTTGGGCCGAGCCCCATCCCGAAAAGCGCAGTATCGGGGTCGAACAACGTGTAACAATCATGTTCCCGCACAGTCCCCCCGATGATATATCGGAAAGTTGTATTCTGAGTCTGAAGGCCCGTATCCTTGTTTCGAGTTTCAAACAGCCGAGGAGGCGGAAAAGTCTCAGCTTCTAGCACGTGGCTCTGTTAAGCCCCCTTAAACGATGTAAGCCCCAGGGGTTTAGGGTTTAGGGTTTGGGGCTTAGTCCATAAACCTGAAAAAGCCCTAAAACCCTGACTTTTGGCGTTGTTGTGCAGGTGCCACTTGTCAAACCTAATACCGACGCCCTGAACCTTAATCATTCCCTAATCCCTAAACCCTAAACCATGCGTGGTCAGGTGCCGGACTTCCAGAAGCGTAGCAGGTCATCCTCTCCCGAGCGAAGCCCTCAGCTGGACTCTGAGGGTGCAAGGTTTCAAGGATTCCTAGAAGAATAAGGGTGAAGGTTTAGGGTTTGGGATGCCTTAAAGGGATCCTTCAGGATCCGTTAAAGGGATCTATAAGGGTTTTTAGGGTTTGGGGTTTTAGGGTTTAGGCTTCTTATAATACAGGTTCCTTTAAAGGGCTCTATGAGAGGTACTATCGGAATTTAGGTTTCAGTGTTATCTGGACTCTTGGTGTTTGGAGTGTTCAGGTTGTCGGTTTTGGCATTTGAGATTCATGGCTCAGGGTTGTAGGCTTCAGGGCGTACGTTTTGTTACAAGTGCTTGCTATCCCAAAGGGTCCAAAGTACCTATACAGAAGAATGTAATTAGGGTTTCTATATTCGGGTTTACTATTATGTATGATTTGGGGAAGTATTCCGCGTAACAGCAGCCAGGACCCTTTGGGTATAAGGCAGCTTCGCTTCTGAGATCCGATGGACCGCTCTTGTAGTACCCTTCTAAAGGCTCCTTTCAAGAGTTCCTTTTAAGAGTTGGGCAGAGGGTTAATGGGGTTTCTATTCTCACTTCGCGAGTAGTACACTCTTGCCCGCTTTTTTGTAGGGTTCCCTGATTAATTAAAGCCAAATAGTAGGAAACAAAGGTACCCTTATACTTAAGGGGCTACTCAGGAACCTATAGAGTACTAGCCCGTTTAAAAGACTCCTATGAACCACACAGCCCTCGAGTCGCACAGGCAGCATTCTACCCGACTTCGCAAAGTGCATCCCTGACACCTCGAAACTTGGAGCCCTTCACCGTGAGTCCAAAATGTTAATTTTGCCGCTAAGTTCAGACTTTCCGCTATATGTACGACAACCGTGCATGCTTAGCCCTGGCCCTTGCCCTCGACACCCAGGTCGGGAGAAGCGCTGGCACTTTGTGATGGCAGCGCATCCCCGAAGCGGGCTCCCGGGAAACTTGGTTGGAGATATGTGCCTATGAATCTGATTTATGGGCAATGGCTCAGGGTTCTCGGGTTTAACGTGCTGCAGGTCACGGGTTTTCGCGGTTTGTCTTGCAGAGTTGAGGTTTAGGGGTGAGGGTTTATACAGAATGCATCCGGTTTTGTGGGGTCTCCACTATGCGTTGCCAGCGGGCTGGCTTTGTGTGCCAGCACGGGCTTGCTTTTCGTTTCGTGCTTTTTCACATGCCGTTTCAGAGCGACCCGCGACAGACGGGAAGCAGAAGAAAGGTAGACAGAGATTGTGGCAGTAGCACGAGCAATGGCAGTGGCGGCAGCAGCAGCCTCAGCAGCAGCATCGGCAGCTGTAGTAACCGTAGCAGCAGCAATGTAGCAGCAGTAGCAGTAGGAGCAGTAGTAGCAGTCATAGCAGTAGCAGTACCAGCAGCAGTAGCAGTCGCAGTCGCAGTAGCAGTAGCAGTAGCAGTAGCAGTAGCAGTAGCAGTAGCAGCACTAGCAGTTGTTGCTGTAGTTGTGGTTTAGTAGTAACTTAGTAGTAGTAGTAGTAGTAGTCGTCGTCGTCGTCGTCGTCGTCGTCGTCGTCATCGCAGTCGTAATCGTGGCCGTAGTCGTAGTCGGAGTCGTAGTTAGTAGCAGCAGCAGCAGCAGCATCAGCGGTAGGATTACTTGTAGTGCCAGTACTAGTACTTGTTGTCGTGCTTGCAGCCCGGAATTTTCGGTGTAGCGGCAGCAGCAGCAGCTCCTCGTGATCATGGTGTTGGCAGTACACGTCCCTAGGATGGTGACTTCCATGATGTTTTTGTTTAGCATTCTGACTCTGAATCTGACGTTGCGAATGAACAGCATTACATATGATACTTACTGGTGATGCATGTCCGTGCTTGTCAGGACCTTTAACCTGACGGGCATCGACGTCGAAAAGATTGAAGACGGCTGGAGGCACCCATGCTGTCCCTTCGTGCACTTGTCCACTATACTGCAGCAGAGTACCGGTAGCAGTCCTGTCAGTGACAATCCACCCGCAAAAATTGCATCCTGACGACGTTGGGGATCCCCGTCGCAGCGCGTGTCCAATAACAAGGAAGCCATCCGAAATTTGGGCTGATCTGCCAGTGACTGCTTTAACTCTGGAGTTCATGGTGAATGTTGAGTCCTCTAGAGGGGAGATTGCGTCTACATACTGTTACACATCCACTTGCGAGGATTATTTTCAGTATGGCCTTGTCTGTCGTCCAAATATTATTATGTCCTACTCTATACAGCCTCTGCACCTGCTGATGCGACGTTTGCTGTAGTGCTACTAGTCCTATCTGATTTATTATCGCTTCATTTTCAAACACTTATCAATAGTGCTTAAAGAAGATGCGAGATCCCGAAAACAGGCCTTTCCTCACATGCATCGCAAGTAGGTTCAGCGACGACGAGTCGAAGAAAAGGGCAATGCAACTTGCCGAAGGCGAGCTGTCAGTGGTTCCTTGCAGGTTCGCCCTCGAGGCACTTTTTTAATAGAAGTAGGCCGCCCACAAAACCGGTACGGGCTATAACCCAGAATGCTAAGAATACCTGTGAAAGCTCTCTGCTCTTCGATCTAGGTAGT
>CAJNDT010002224.1:1966724-2045843 GCA_905221615.1 Symbiodinium sp. CCMP2592
TAAGTAAGGTATAAGTACCTTAACTGGGGTTGTAAGTATAGTTACACTGATTATAACCCTAGTTCCTAACAAGTAAAGGGGGAAGTGTGTACTCCCTGTTCCCACCACAGAGAATGTATTGAAAAAAGATCGCCAGGAAGCATGAACTGTTAAGTTCTCCGGTAACGAATGGACAGGGTACTTTTGGTGTCGGAATAGTTACGAATACTGCTTTCTAGGGTTTCTCAATATAAAATATATATATATATATATATATATACATATGTACACATACGTATACAGGCATGCTGTACACAAATATAGCATGCGTTAGTGTACTCCGAGACCTTCTTTCTAATCCTGAATCTTTTGAGGTGAAACTGTGAGGGAAAGCGGCTGGGGGGCGACTTGTGCAGCTTCAGACGAAGGATGTTTAGGGTTTAAAGTTTAGGGCCCAGGGTTTAGGTTCGGAAATCAAAGGGATATCGTAGAAGGACAGAGAGGTCAAGTTGTGGTTCAGTGCTTTGCTTTTTCTGCTGGGGTCGAGGCTTGTTGGTGCTTGTGCGTTGACAACTTCGAAGAAAAGGCTCCGCCAGCTGGAGATGTAGATTTAGGAATGCCGTGTTCGCCATCTCGAAACTAAATCATAACGCGCGTATAAACTCCAAATCTTACTCAAAGCCTGTGAAGCTTCAGCCCCAGACCGCGACACCAAGGATTCAACTGCGCAGATCTGAACTCTAAAGTCCCGACACACTGCGACAGACCAAAACATGGATGAACCACGCGTAAAACTCTGGATAATCAGGGTCATGAAGCACTTGGGAAAACGTGGAAACCGGAAGCCTCAACCCTAACGCTCTACTACCCCCAAGCCCGAATACGCTTTCTAGTGCCCCTTATTGTATTCATTGTATTCCTTAGATTAGAGTGACGCTTATAGTATCCCTACGTCCTCGAGCATATCCTGCTAACCCGTTATTGCTCATCTCTGGTTTGGGTATGCATCCCTCCATGTCTCTACTTTTCTTCACCCCGTGAGTAACTCCCCGCTAGGTCGGCCTGGGCAAGAGCAAGATGACGTCGCGGCGCCCGGGAAGTACGACGTGAACTACAGCGGAGACCTCAGACTATGGGTGCGATATATAAGAGCACTATATGGGTTTTTTTAAAGGTGCTAGAAGGGCACTGTAAGGGTGCTTTCTGCTCACTGTAGTTGGAGCTGACATTTTGTTGGTGCCATGATTCACATTCCGGAAGACTTTGTCGGCTGCGAGGTTCTGGTCTGTGCTCGCTCAACGGAGCCGGTTCGTCAAGTTAGGAGTGTTTCCGCTGCAGGTAACAGCGGGAGCAGCTGCCGCGCAGCACCCCTACTTTAGTGTGCCACCTGGGATAGTCCTCCCATGGTGGGCGGAGACCGTGCTCAACGGAGTCGGTGGCTTGAAGTTCAAAAGCCGCAACTACTACCCCCTCATCGTCGTGGACCATGCAGCAAGCATTATGCCCACAATCCAGCAACTCCACCTTGACGTGGTAAAAGGTACCCTTGAGGGTGCTATAAGAGCGCTTTCAGGGCACTATGAATACTGTTATATTGAAGGGTGCTATAACGGCGCTATGGGGGTATTAAATTATTAAATGGGCGCTATGAGGGTACTGCGAGGGTACTATAACTGGGTTCCCGAGTACCATGCTTCAAAGGTACCATGTGGGTTCTGTAATGGTCCTATAGGGGTTGTGGAGTGACAGACTTCAATTGAAGTGACTTCAATGTTGCATTTTTAAGGACCTGTTCCTTAAACGAGCCATTTCGACAGGAAAGTCTACACTATAATATACGTTTATATACTATAAGAACCAATTCTTTTCAATCCTATAATCTACTTTTTGCTCCCTCGTTACATCAATGTCCAGTTGATTTGACGGCCTTCAAGGCTTCCTAGAAACCCGGTTAATACGATTAAGGCTGAGGGTTTCTACAATGGGGATTATATGCTTTCGATATCAGGGTTTAGGGTTTAGGGTCGGAAGTATTGTTAATATGATTCCTGGTGCCTTTTAGGGTTCATGAACATCAGTGTGCCATACTGTAGTAAACCGCTTAACAAAACATGGTTCTTTGTAATTCAGGCCCCAATATCACTTGTTTAATTGATTACAGGGCCATGGGTACTCAGAGCCTTTCTATTGGGCTCAAGGAATCGTTGAAAGGTGTCGTCGGATATTCATAAAGGTTTGGGTGCTTTTCTCAGGGGTTTAGGGCTTATCGGGCTTTGTCTGGTGACGGTGTGGTGCTGGGGTGTCAGGTTTCGGATCTTCCCGGCTAGAGTTCGGGTTCTCAGCAAGGTCCTGTATCATCGTTCACAGTTTAGGGTACTGGTTTAGGGTTTACATAGGGGTTCAGGGTTTAGGGTTCACGGTTTAGGGTACTGTGTCATCTTGCACAAGTCAGAGCGGCGTGTTTTTGCATCCTAGAGCCATGATCGTGGAGACTGTATGTAACTCAAGACTACATGGGCATTGTCGCGGACCAACCTACCTGTATCTACGAAACGAAATAGTAGGCTCTGAGCCCATTGCTTTAGGTAAGTCCTAAACCCTAAACCGCATAAGAAACAAAAGATAACTCTATAGTCTATACCCTAAACCCTAATTAAACCCCAAACCCCAAACTGTCTATAAGCCCTCCAAAGTCACCGAGGTGCCGTGCGCGGGAAGGTCCCTTCCGGAGTCGGGTTTGAGAGGGCCTTGCCACGAGCCCTCTCCGACGGCCGACTAGGCCTCGCTTGTCTTTGCCTTCTTTTGTGAAAGGGATGGAGGATTAATTAGGGTTTATGGGGCCAGGCAGTTCCTTGTTTTTTGGGTGAGAGGTCAGGGTTTTGAGGGTTCAGGTTTTTGTGAGGGGACGGGGTGCTTTGCGTTAAGGGTTCAGGATATGGGGTTTGTAGCAGTTCTGCGGTGTTCTATAAGGGGTCAACCATTCTACAACAAGGGTCTTATAAGGTTTTGTGTGTTTTCTCTTCTGGTAAGGCTTAGGGAGCGTGGTTTAGGTTGAGGGTTTGGGGTTGCGGGGAAGTGGGGGGCGATGTGAGGGTTTAGTAGTCCAGAGCATCCTGCTGGGAGTTTTACGCATGACTGGGGTGAGTTTGGGGTTTAGGGTATTTCGGGGAGTGAAGGCTTTTTGTTTAAGGTCTGCGGCCGAATACTAGGAAGAAGGGAGCCTTCATTACTAGGGGGCCAAAGAACTTCTGCTTGGACTCGGCGCTTCTGAGGATTTCCGTTGCTGTTTCGAAACTTCTCGGATTTCTACGCCTTCTAGTGGGGTCCAAGCAAGCACATGCGCATCCGGATCCTCTCAGGGATACATAAGAATATGGGTAATAGCAGCAGGGGAGAAGAATCTCTAAGCTTTGTTCGCAGCCTTTGGAGGGCATAGAAGGGCAATCCACAATCAGGAAACTAAAATGGTGTCGGTTTGTCAGGGTCTAGGTGGGTGTTGAACCCTCCAAACCTGCAAACGATCAGGCCATTTTGCATTGCAGGCGGTGCTCCACACAGACGTGTGGGCCCCGGTTTTGAGGAAGCGTGGCGTACTTGTTCTAAGGCGGCTCAGGGTCTTGCAATATCTGCTAAATTCGTGGTCTTACAATGTCCACTGGGAAGTCCGCTGGAAAATGCTGTGCGTTCTCCATTGTTGGGTTCAGGACGTTCTTACTTTCGAACATCTTTCTGTACGAGGGCCCGCAGGGCCTAGCCAGTGGAGTGCAAAGTGCAAAGGTCAGCTTGGATCGCAAGCCCTAAACCCTAAACCCTAAACCCTAATCCCTAAACCGCGAAGCGTTCAAAGGACCCAATGATGAGACCCCTCGGCTTTTTGATCCGCCGTAGTCAGGTAGGTCACTGCTTGGGGGAGTACATGAGTGGGTACTCCCAGCCTTAAGGGCCCCCTAAGTTCCTTGAGCAAGAACGCATACATATAAAATTAGATGCACATATATGTACGACATAAAATACATACATATACAGATATATTTATATGTATGTAGTTGTCTATATGTATAAAAATTTGTATATATGTATATATGTTTTATGTGCATATATGCACATATCATATGCATGTAGGCATAGCTACAGCCATAGGTTTAAGTATAGGTAGGTATAGGTAAATGTATATGTACATGTAGATGTATGTAGTTCAGGGCTCAAAGTCTATGTCATGTATATAGTTGCATAGACTCGAGCACGCTTGGGCTTAGAGCGGGCCGCCCTCGAGGCAAAGAGATTTCCGGGTGGCGTGCGCTTCGACACGTCGGCCTCCAAGGAGCCGAATCGAGGGTTCAGCCTTGTCCTTTTTCATGGTTCCCCCAAAAGAATAAACAGACCGGCTAGTAGACCTTCTTAAATAATTCCTATTAAGGGATGTAGGTATAGGGCTCTGTCTATTATCTCTAAAAGGACAAGGGTTCGAGGGTTTAGGCTCCCTTTTTGGGTCGCTCCTTTGAAGGGTTGCTGTACTATGAGGGTTCCTTTAAGGGGTGCTAAAATTAGGGTGCATAGTCAGGGTAATATAAGGATACTACCAGGGTTTATAGCGTTTAGGGGTTTTGGGTGTTGGGTTCTTTTGACGGTGCTAAACTGGGTACACAAATGAGGGTACATAGTACGAGTGCTGTAATCAAGGGGTTTGGAAGTTCAGGGTCCATGTCGGGGATCCTTTTAACATGATTGCTTTTCTGTTAGTTGCCTAAAAATCATGGTTTAAAATCTGTTGTCTTTTTGCCTTTTTGTCGTGTTAAGCTTTCCCAATACCAAGAACGGAGCCGTTTGTTGTTTTCTTCCTAGGTTATTCGGGTACCTAGCATACTTATGAAGAAGACCACGAAACGTACAGAGCCATCACGGCTGGAGCTAAGAATCTCGTGCCTTGACCAGGACTGCGTACGCCGACGCATGACCTTGGTGTGTCTTCACGGCATTGCTTGTGGGTGTTCCCCGGACCCTAATCCCGACGGTATAAAGAGCCTAAACCATGAATCTCCACATCCTGTAGAGCTCGTTTTGCTCCCAAAACTTTTGCAAGATCTGTTCAGGCCTTCCCATTGGGGCGGCGGATGTCAAGTTTGTTGTTCGGGTGTTGGTGCTGAGGAGCCGATTCTGATTACCTTGATGGTGGTGGTGCACGGTAAGGTAAAGGCTGGATGGGATGTACACTCCGAGATCTTTATCCGTAAACCCCGAATCCCCGAACCTAGATGCCAGACCAAAGAAGACTGCGAAGCGAAGACCTTCGATACTTGGAGGATCATGGGACTTGTAAGTAAGGTTATAAGTTCCTTAAGTAGGTGTATAAGTATAGTTACCCTAATTATAACCTTAGTTACTAAGTCCCATGATCCTCCAAGTACCATCACCCCCCCCCCAACTACCTCTTATTAGGCATCTTCAGGGTTTCCTTCGGCTTTACAAGGCTCTTGGAGAATAATTCGGAGTTTGGGGTTATCGGCCGATACCGCATTGTAAGTTATGAGGAGTTGGTTTAAGGGCTTGAGGAGTGGCTCCTGTTGAAGGTTGCTTTCCGTTGAAGGGTTTAGGGTTGCGGCACCTGAAGAATCCATTTGCCAAGCATTTGGGACTCAAGCTGCCAAAGGCTGGGGCCTACCAGCACCCCCCAACCACTACAGTGCCTTCTAAGATTTTCAGAGCGCCCCGCTGAGTTGCCACCTAAGCCCGAATCCCCATCCCTTGTCTTGTAGTATCCTTAAGGGAGGGGGGTCCAAGGGGGGTATATAGCCTAGTGAACCCTAATTCTCCCTAGTACTCCCTAAGGTTCCCTTACAGTCCCCTAAGGATTCCTTATACCCTCCCCCCTTGAACCACCCTCCCTTAAGGATCCTATAATTGTCTTTACTGACACAAAGCTCCAGTCCCGAACGCCGAACTCTGAGCCCGGCCCCCTCCTGAAACGAAACAAACCCTAAGGGTCCATGTTCCCAAGTAGTATATACTTCGGCCTTAATGTAGTCCCCCTATATAGGTACTTTGGGGCCTTGATGTAGTCCCTATATAGGTACTTTGGGGCCAACGCATATACTGCATGGAACCGTTAGGGAAAAATCTCCCGAGGCCCTTGGACCTAAGCCCAAGGGCCATGATGCGCGAAGGCCGAGACACTCAACCCTTTCATAACTTAGGGGTACTTAGAAATATCTTTAACTTTTGGTTATTATAATCATTAATCCCTAAGAAACAGCTAAAATTATAAGTTTTTTGCTAGGGTTCTAAGTTCAGTATAGCAAACCCTACAGTAGAAGACCAAAAGTTGGAAACCCAATAGCCTCAAACCTTCAGAGTAAGGGGATTCCAGCACGAAGTGTGCTTTATCCGGTTTCCAACTTTTAGGGTTTAGGGTTTAGGGTTTAGGGTTTAGGGTTTAGGGACTTTTTGGGGTTCACTATAATCCCTATAAGCTTCAGATCCCAAACAACCTCGAAATAGCAAGGAACGACTTCGATCGCGAGTTGCCGCGCCCGAATCCCGCGCCGCGATCCCTGGAGCCCGGGTCCCGGTTGCCTATGACGATCCTTTCATAATGTAGGGCCATGTGGGAGTTTCCGAAAATTAGGGGTAGCTTTCTTGGGTCCGTATAATAAGGATCCTATTCTTTAGAGTACTATATGTTAGGGTCCCCTATTTTCGGAAACTCCCATGTAGGGGCCTTCGGGGTCTACTATGGTATCATAACATTCAAGCAGGCAAATGATTGAAAACTGGCAATCAGAAGGCTTCTACCTTGTTTTGGATCCGAAGGTCTCTACATGAGCCCCTCGCTCTTCACTGAGCCGTATTTCTTGATGTAGTGGATGCCCTTATTCACTGCGTGCTTCAATGTCTTCGTGCAAGGGGGCGGGGGGGCCTTGAGGGGAAGGGGGGTCGGTAAGATCTTTCTACCGCCTGCGAAGGATAACTCAAATGAAGCCCTCGAGTTAGTTAACCACTAGAGCAGAGGTTCCTAAGTAGTAACCTGTTGCCCTTTTTCCCTTTGGGGTTCCCTTATTAACGCCCAATACTAGGAACAAAGTGTACCCTTATTCTCAAGGGGCTACCGGGCTTTTCCCTTCGGGGTTCCCTTATCAAAGCACAAGAGTAGGAAAAATAGGTGTACCCTTATTATCATGGGGCCACTCAGGAACCAAGAAGCTCTACTTGGAGGTTCATGGGTAGTCATATTATATTATAAGTGGGGTTATAAGTAGGGTAACCATATTTATAACCCATATCAGGGGACTTATAACCCCACTTATTCTACCCATGAACCTCCAAGTACACCCTGATTCTCAAGCCCCCGATCCCCACACTCCCTGGTTCGCGCCGTTCCTCCCGTCCGAGGTACCATGATCCAACTGCGCGAGCCCAATCTACCGCAGCAGGTTTTGCGGTTGGGGTCACCAGGCTTTCGAACGATTGTGCGGGGTTAACTAGGTTTTGCTCCAGGCTTAAAGCTCGAAAGTTTCGGCATCAAGTAGGGTTGTAGGATGCGGGGGTCAATTTTTATCTTGTCGGGGAGCCAATACCCGTGCCCTCTAAAGAGCTCAGCTCCAATCACGAATTTCTCACCAGCCTCAACCCTAACCCCTCAGCCCCAGACCCCTAAACTCAAAACCGATAAACCCTAAACCCTGTAAACCCGAAGGCCTCAAATCGCGAACTTGTCTTTCGCTATGTGGAATCTTGAACCTCCTTTTGACTCTTCGAGCGCTTATGGCGTTACGGTTTTTTTAGACCAACCAGCCGAGACACTCGACATGCCGACAAAGTCCCCAAAGCCCTAAACAAAACCCTCCTGAAGCCATATGAAATCACCAGCAAATTTCACGAATGCTTACACAGCTCTACCTACTATAGTCTCCACTGCAGTTCCTTTGTGGGTTTCCTTGTAGAATCCTAAACATAAACTTGGTTAAAGCAAAAGAGGAACTACAATGGAGACTACTGTAGGGGGATTAAAAATTACCTTTCCTATACTATTTTGGGGGTCCCTTACTGTATTTATGGTATATTGGGCCCCGAAACCCTATTCTAGTTACAAGGACCTTACATTAAGGCCCTAAGCCTCTAAGCCTTCAGCCCGAACTATCCTCAAAGGACCCGGAGGCCTGTGAGGTCACGCTGCGTCCGGGACTCGATGAACATTTCTGTTTTGGTGGCGTTCACAGGGTTTCTACAATGGTCTTCATGGTTTTTGCAGAGGTTTTGCAGAGTTTTTGTGCCGTTATGGAGTTATCGTATGAGTTTTATCTACGGCTGTGGTCGGTTTTCAAAGGATGTATAGGATCCATATAGGTATCCTGCTGGGGGTATATGGGCTTGGAGGTCAGGGGGCTGAATTAGTAAGAACGTTATTAGCACCCAATTTTTGGCTCATAAGCGCGGAGTTTGTTCCCTGGATCCCTGAACGGACCACCCAAGGTGTAGATTCGCCAAAGCCTTTAGAGAAGCCCTACATGCCTCAGACTGTGGGAGTCTCAGACTGCGAGGCTTACATGAACAACAAGCTGTTTGGACGCAAAGCATTTGTTGTTTGCAGTCAAGAGTGGGCAAGAGAGAGGGACAATGTCTCACGGACCCTTTCTGAGAAGCAATGTTCGTGACGGAAATCGCTCAGTGGTACGCTCTGGTAGGAGCAAAGATGTTCTGCTGGAGCAGCGTAGCGTTTTCTGCCAATCTAGCTGTCGCAGCGAGTGAAGTTTATTCGGCCTCCTTGTGGCATCCCAGGGGTGTTGCGATTCAGCCTCATGTCAAGATTGGAATCCTCAACCGGGTCATGGCGAATGCCATGCTTGAAGGTGCCGGGTGCCGACAGACAGTCCTGGACACTGGAACCTCAAACCACTCTTGGAGGTTCATGGACAGTTGTAAGTAGGGTTGTAAGCCCCTAGCACATAATGGTTGCCCTACTTATATCCCCACTTATAACTACCCACGGACCTCCAAGCCGTTAGCCCATCTGCGTTGGTTCGGCGTGGCAGATTCAGAGGGCCGTACCTCCATCTTCTCCGAAAGCACGAAGCAGACTGGGATCTGGACTATTTGAATACCTTTTCGGACCTGTTCCTTAAAGGAGCCATTATGAAGTAAAAGCCTGCACTTGTTTCTCCCTGGTTACTTCAAAGTCCACTGAAGCACGAATTCCTGCGCTCCATCAGGCCGCATGATGAGCTACGACCCGAACGTAGCAGACCGGCATGTGGCTGGGTGGCATACCCGAAACTCGAACCCTGGGTTCGGTGTTGGGGCTGTTGGGGGCTTCCAGTGCCGGCTTGCTGTGAGGTTTTTAATAAAGCACCAGGTTCAGGGTTTATACTTGGAGGGTCGGGGGACTTAGTAAGTAGGTAGTAAGTAGACTTATAAGTACCCCAAAAGGGACCCTAATTGGGGTTATGGTAGTTATAAGTAGTAGGGTTCTGAAATTCAATCTCGTGAACTCTCGGGACCTTCAGCACCAGCCTGATTGTCCTATGGTTGCATTTCTCTTTCGGGCCCACACGGGAGTTTCCGAAAATAGGGGACCCTAATATAGTACCCTAAATAGTAGGATCCTTATTATAAGGACCCCCAAAGAAGGTACCCCGAATTTTCGGAAACTCCCCAAACCCTACACCCTTTATAGAACCTATAGATCCCTTTAAGGATCCCTTATAGAGATCCCTTTAAAGATATCCCTAAGTTTCGGAAACTCCCACACCTGAAGCTGCTACCCGATTCCAGCGAGCTTTGTTGCCCAGGGGAACTCTTGGGTTCCACATGCAGCCTTGTCCTTTTCCATGGTTTCCCCAAAAGAATAAACGGACCGGCTAGTTGACTTTCTTAAATTTAAATAATTCCTACTAACGGATATAGGTATAGTGCTCTGTCTATTATTTCTAAAAGGACAAGGAAGTCCACATCAGGTTCGGTCGTTGAACCTTCCAGCCCATGACCGTGAACCCTGAGGCCCTACCCCGCCAGAGGCGCATGTGTATATGTATCTCTGTATATATATATATATATATATGTATAGACACTATACACACATATACTTAATCATACATAATATGCATTTGCATGTGCCCATATATATATATATATAATGTTTACAAGCAGGTGTATTTGTCTACAGTCTACAACAATACAGTGACAATACGTGAACAATTCCAAATACAAGCACACAGGCCCGGACCCACACCCCGCAAATTCTCCGGAGCCCGTCTGAGTTTGCGGCTTTCTTCCGCCACTTCAAAGCTGAGCGGAGGAGAAGCTAGCCCAAAGGCTCTATGTACCTATAGAGTATATACTTAGGCTTTAAAGTACCTATATAGGGACTACTTTGGGGCTTAAGTATCTACTATGAAGGTACATGGAGCCTTTGGGTAGGGCACTCGTCGCGTTGGAAGGGCTCTCGGCCTGTACGCTGAACCTCAAAACCCCAAATGTTACATGCTAATCCTGAGGACCTGACGGCTAATGTAGGCGCCGAAATAGTTAATAATTACCGATACTATTTTGGGGGTTCCTTAATAAATTTATAGTATAATGGCCTCCGAAACCCGATTCTAATGACTCAGGCCCTTACATTCCTACCCCGCTCCCCAAATCCGAAAGTGGGCCTCTAAGACGAAAGATCCGACAAGGTGACCACAAGAAGGGACATGGCGCCCGGCTGGCTCTTTACTTCTTAGCGTTGAGGGTTGTCTGTTTTGAGTTTACTATGCCCATGGGCTCCATAGTATCTCCTTTTTTTGGAAGTTACCTTGTGGGATTCTACACATTAGCTCCAAAAAGGAACTACTATGGAGCCTATGGGTAGGGGCCGGAAAAAGCTCCTAGTGCCATACCTTGATTAGGTTCCTCATTAGCATTTACTTATTCTAGCTATCACGGCGTCGATGTAGACGAGGTTCGACGGCTTTCTTGGGGATTTGGTGATGTCAGGCTTCCGGCTTGCCTTTCTTGCAGACGCTCTCTGGTTCTCTCGAATCTTTTCGCTCTTAGTCCAGTCCTTGGGTTGGCTTTACCTCAGGGACTCTCACCTATAGTCTCCTTAGGAATTATGTTATTTCTCTTTGTTCACATAAAACCCGAGAAAATGCCCAACATCATAGTACTTGTATTCTGGTTTAATGCTCGTAGAAAAGCCTACTATGACGAATATGTGTGTTTTTTCCACATGGAGGTTTTGAAAAGTAGAAGAGAAGTGCCTTGAGCCGAAAAGAAACTAGCAAGGTACACAATAGCACCGCAACCCTCCAAGCCTTCAGCCACAACTTAACCCTAAAGTCCTAAACGGACTCTTGCCCCGTACTTGCCCAAACTGCCGATTGGTAAGGGAAGGTAGAGGTATACACACCCTAAACGTCTGAGCCCTAATTTTTCCCCGATCGTCGTAGCATCGGCCAGGCCAGTCTACGAGCGCATGCTGCCCCGTGGCAAAGAAGCGGTTCGGCTTCCCAGCTGCTAGGGTTTCCCAGGGTTTAGGGTTTAGGGCTTGCCTTGCTTTTTTTCAGTCAGGGTTAGATGAAGTGTAAAGAGCTTTCTCGGGTGTGGGTTTGCCGTTTTGGTGTCTGGGTCATGCGGATTCCCCCAACATAACATGTTTAGGGGTCTTTTGTCAGGGGCCAACATGGGCCAACGATTTTCTGAAAACACCGAGCTTTACTGTGCAAGTATGTGTGTGTGTGCCTGTGTGCATTCAGTTCTTTTACTGTAATAGGCTGTTTTAGGTGTCCTTTTGGGGATGTAGGGTTTTTCGGAGTAGGCTTCATGTGACCCGCATCCACAGAGGGTCAAGAGCCCCCCCAAGCCCAGAGCACCAGAGCAGGTTTCGGGTTTGGGATGTGGGGCCATTTTAGGGGTTTAGGGTGTAGGGGTTTCGGGGTTTGGGGTTTAGGGTTTAGGGGTTTAGGGTTTAGGGATTGAGGGCTTTAGGGGTTTAGGGTTTAGAGGTTTAAGGTTTAGGGGTCTAGCAAGGGGTTTAGGGTTTAAGGGTTTAGGGAGGTCGAGTAAGGGGTTTAGGGTTTAAGGGTTTAGGGTTTAGTAAGGGGTTTAGGGTTTCGGGATTTTGGGTTTAGGGGTATCCTGAAACCCCAAATGACAGCTAGCTTGAAAAGCTTTCAAGTTGAGGGCAGCAGGTTGAGAGTTTCGACGATGTCCAACGAAGGCCTATAATCCCTAAACCATTATCTTTACTTGACGGTAGCAACGGTAGGAGTGGTGGCATCATTTGCAACGATGCCTCAACGAGAGGATGCATATGTCGGAGGAAGAATGGCACATTATCTCCATCCCCTGTGATTCTATCACTTTTAGTTGGAGTGTGTGGATATTTTTCCAGCATGTGCGTGGATGAGGATCTGAGGCAACAACGCTTACTGGTAGGGCCCTTGAACGCATGATCCCCTAGACTCTAGACCCCTCCCAGAAACACACCGAAGTCCTTGCAGCCAGAGCCCTGAGTTTGAACCAGACTTTGAATCCCAAGCGACACCCTTAACCCTTAGAAGCCCTCAACCCCTTCTTAGCACCATGACAAGAGGGCTAAACCATTTCAGAAACCTCCCCGCGTGGCCGAAGCTTCAGGTGCAGGGCATGCGCGCACTGCAGACAGACCTGGGTGCCGCCCCTGCGGGATTCCCACAATGGGAGTTTCCGAAAGCAAGGGGTACCTTATTTAGGAGTCCTTATAATAAGGAATCTACTATTTAGGGTACTATAAGTATATTAGGGTCCCCTATGTGCAGGATTCCCGAAATGGCCCTTTTCGAATCTCTATTGTGTGTAAAGTGGCTGAAATGGATCTTTTAGGTGTTCTATTCGAGTTTGGTGTTTTTCACGCATGTAAAGTCGCCATACAATCAACAATATGAGATACCCCCAAAACGAAACCCTCTTCTATTCTTTACTGCACAGCTCCTACATATATGGTCACCGCCAGTTGGACCCCGAGCTTGCGCCGGACGTGCAAGTTAAGGGTTGTCTGGGGGGTTTGGGCTGGGTACTGCCCCCAGCCTATAACAGTTGCCTGATATGTACATCATACTTGTATATAGGCCTTAAGATGAGCGACCGTCAACTTGTATGGAACAGCAGAGTTATACTTATACTAGAGCAGACATGAGATAAGCATAAATCAGGGGTTGATCCGCAGAACGATAGGGGATACGCAGAACACTGACCTCTAATATGAACTGCTACTCAGTGCAAGGTTTCTTTTTCAGGTGTTTAAGGCTTCCTGCCAAGTTTAGGGTTTCGAGGTTTGGGGTTTAGGCTTTGGGGGCTTTAGGGCCTAAGGTGTCCATGGCGAGGCTTTTGCGTGTGGAGTAGCTTAGCACAAACAGGATCTGACACTGGGCATTCTATGACCGATCCGCGATCTTTGAACAATCTCCCATGCTACCCCTAATCCCTAAGCCCCCTCCCTCTGCAATCCGACCAAGACTTTCAACAACCCGTGTGACACCGTTGTCGCGCCTTTTCAACACTCTACAAGAGCCGGAGTTAAAAACACCCTGCTCGGAGGTGTCCGAGGGGCTGCGGGACTTGGCTTCATCGAGACCACAGGACAAAGGACCCTTCCTGTGGAAAAGCGCGCCCGGCCATCTTGATCCAGGTATAGGGGTTTGGGTTTAGGGCCGAGGGCCTTGGGAGTTCATGGATGTGTCGAGGTTAGGGTTTAGGGTTTGAGGAAGAGGGTTCAGGAATTTCGATGTAATCAGGATGTGGGGTTTATACCTACTAGTAGTAACAGTAGTATTAGAAAGTTAGCTTGCATGATCGGTCACCTGAAGTCCGATGCTGAGTAGCTGGAGATCTGATTTCCCCTTGTTGAGGTCCCTTGTTTGGGCATTGTTGCTTTGGCGCAGGGCTTTCAAGGTCTCTCGTTTCAAAGCTCGGAGATAAGCCCTCCAACCTTCGACCCCAAGGCCCGCCAAGCCCTAAATTCCCTGATTTCTGGAGTGACATACTTGAACATATTTTTTGGAATGTCTTGATTAAAGGAACCATTATGACATGAAAGTCTGTACTTGTGTTCTCCCTGGTTACTTCAATTTCCACCTGTAGCCGAAAAGACCTATCTTTTGAGGGTTCCTTATTATGGTTTCTATATATATATATATCTATATGTCTATATACATATATGTATATATAGTTCCTCAAAAAGGTATGTTTTTTCTGCCAAAGGCAGTTCCCTAAAGCTCCAAATGCCAGGCTCGAGGGGCGAAACGCAGTGAGCAGCTGAGCGGTCTCTGCTTTAGTCACTAGGGTTCCCTTTAAGGGCTTAGGGTTGCTAGGTATTGGGTTCCATAATAGGGTATGGGTTCAGGGTTTAGGATTGAAATGGTTCTGTAAATAGGGTTCCCTTTACTAAAGGAGCCCCTTAAAGCAACCCCTAGGTTTTTTAGGACTCCTGAGGGGCAGCCTACAAGGACCCCCTTCAAGGTCACTAATTGCAGCGTCCTGTGATAGGGTTCCCTTTAATAAAGGAGCCCTCAAAGGATCCCAAAAGGATCCCTAGGACCCCTTAAAGGGAGCCCGTAAAGGATCTCTTTAAGGCAAGGATGGCGGTCTATGATAGGGTTCCCTTGATGAAGGTTACTATATACTAAACTCCAAAAGATTGGAAGCCGGATTAAGGACAAGTAGTGTTGGGATTCCGTGTACATCACTCTTCAGGATCGAGGCTATTGGGTTTCCAACTTTTAGGCTTCTGCTGTAGCGCTCTTTGATAGGGTTGGGTTCCGTTTGAGGGTACTACAGGGTTCTATATTCCTTAGATGGAAATAGGAAAACCTTGAACTTGTTGGCTTGGTATACTTGGTCTGTCTGTGAAAGCTTGAACTCTTTCAAAACCGGCCATTGAAGAAGATAGGTCTGCATGAGACCCTTAGCTGCCATAACCTGTGTCTCTGCAGGGAGCTAGTAGAAAAGCCCCAAGCACTCTAGATCCTAACAGCCGCAAACCCGGAACCCTATCACACAGTTCTTAGCGACCCTTCATCAACACAGGTTACAGCGGTTATGGTTTCGTGGGGTACGGTTTCGGGCTCAGGTTGTTGGTTTGGAACCCTTCTTGTGTAGGGTGTTTCCAATGTAAGCTGCAGCCCAATCTTCTAAGCCACACGCACCTAAACCCCAAACCCTAAACCCCTACCCAAACCCCTGAACACCCAAAGCCCTAAAAACTTTAGAAAGTCTCAAACCGCCAAGAACGCCGCGTTCCAGCGGCCAGACATTGGGCCCAAGTGTCTTGAAAGCATCGACAGTTCGAGCTTCAACTTCGGCTATTACGGGCAGTAGAGGTTAGGGGGGGGGGTGCGATTTTGTAGGGTTTTTGTTCAGTAAGTACTGAAGTTAGGGGTTTCCCAGGGGTCTTATAAGTATGTATCGGGCCTTTAGATTTGGGGATGGCAGTGGCTTATGGGTACAGTTTTTACGGGTCATTGTATAGGGGATTGGGTCTTGGGGTTCAGTGTAGAAAGCCTAAATGGTTGATCGTGCAGAAATATTCAGGATTTTCAGTTATTCTGAGAGGATAGGCACAACTCGCAACTCAAGGCAGCAGTTTCTCCAACACCAAACGAGCGTTTGATTGGCAAGTGAAGACCATAGCTGCACCACATCATCTGGGTTCCTGAGTAGTACCCTTTTGCGCTTTTCCCTTTCAGGTTACCCTATTAGAAACAAATAGTAGGAAAAACGGTCCCCTTGTTAGTAAGGGGCTACTCAGGGATCTAGACATCACTTCACATCCCTGAACCAGCAACCCAATCCCGCAGCAGCAACAATCCTGAAAGTTAGCCCCACCCAAGTCCTACACGTGCCTGAACCCGCAACCGCATAACACATACTGCTTGAAGCCCTGGTCTAAACCCGACGCCTCTTTGGACCAGCAAGCTTGTCGCACCTGAGGTGCGGATCTTAGATCTCAAGTCTTACACAAGCCCACCGCAGCAACGTACTCGTTCGTAGCAACCTTGGGGCCTACCCCAAAACCTTCGACATGCTTCGAGGCAGTTCATCCCTGTACCCGACACCCGAAGTCCATAGATGATGCTGCTGCTATCGCCATGGATATGAAGCACCCCTATTCCACTGTCACATTGACACGTTCGTTCTTACTTTTCATATTAGGCTTCATGACCTTGTGACTACATAGTGATAGGACTAATTGATAAGAGATCCGAAAATCCTGAAAGTTGTAAGCCCCAATCGTGGCAACCCCTAAACCCTATAACGCTAAACCGGTGACATCTGACCACCCAGGTTCGATCACCTGACGTACTTCGAGGCTCTCAACGTCATCGCCTCGTCGTCCACAGACCATTTTTTGGTTTGTGTGCAAAGGTAGCCACTCAAACATACCACACGCATGAAAAAGACGAAACTCGAGCACAGCAATCGAAGTAAAAAGTAAAGTCTGGACTCTGCAGGACCCCACTTCAGACAATCGCGGCCTGAAGAAACTGTGAATGATTGTGATCCCATTCCTTACTTTGATTAGTAAGGACTAAGAGGATCAAGAGGGGGAGTCGTAAGTAGCATTACAGGTAATTGGGGTTGTAGGTACGAGTGCCCGCATCCTTCAAGGAAGTGAACTTAGCCCTGGGCAGCCCAAGTATCCTGTGTGCGTGCTGTAAAGCTTGATGCAATGTGAGTTGTCCGCGCAGCACCCATTTACATGCTGGTGAATTTAATTTCACTTGCAAGATGGAGGAAGAGCGTCTTAAGACAGCAGCGAGGGTTTTGTTTAAAACTCAACTTGCACCTTTCAGCCAACCCGAAACCCTGTGCATGCCATCTAGTCCGCTGCAGTGCCGGCATATAACCTCCATGTAAAATGTAGGTGTCATAGTAGGCCTGTAGATGCCCGCAGCCCGAAACCATCCCAGCGCTCAACGCCTACTTGGAGGTTCATGGGTAGGTATCAGTCAGATTATAGGTCCCCTGATATGGCTTATAATTACCGTTCCCCCTACTTATAACCCCACTTATAACTACCCATGAACCCTAAACCCTATACCTATACCTTTATAGAATCCCTATAGATCCCTTTAATGGGGCCCTTAGAGGAACCCTTATGAGATCTGAGTGTCGGGCTTCAGGGTCGAAAAGTGCCTGCTGGCGCTAAGTTGGAGACGAACCACAATGAGGGCAACATCGTCCACGGAGCCGGGCCGTCGTTCGTCCGGGGCCATGGACACCAGGGGGCTTTTTCGGGTCTGATCATCCCTTCCAAATATCGTAACAGAATGACTTTTTTTTATGGCAGCAATCATAATACATAATAATTCGAATTCCAGATATTATAACACAATCACAGTTATAATGGCAGTAATATACAAAATGAAAAATAATAACATGCATGCAGGTGTTTTGTAGCACGAATACTGTAGCCTGCATCAGACAGCTTGGGCTTCGGAGTCAGGTTTCAGTCCGAGATCGGAAGTTGACCTCGCGGCGCAGCATTAGGACAACGACACAGGCAGTTTAGGCTTCAGGGTTTAGGGCACCGCTGGAGGCAAACTGAGCATCGCAGCAGCCGATAACGAAGAAGATAAGCCGTTTCCGGGGTATGTCTGCTCAGGTCAGTTCAAGCTAGGCGCTTAGGTGCCCAAGGAAATTAGCTCTTGCGCACTGGACACAGTCAACCAATCATTCTATCATTCAATCAAGTACTTGCTCAGTCAGTCAGTCAGTGGATCAGTCGATCCGTCAACCAGTCAGTCAGTCAAGAAAGGCAATAACAGCCATTATGAACATGAGAAGAATCATGATGATTGTAATAATAATCACATAGTACTACATAATCATATAGTTTAGGGTTGGGGCCGGCTTCGTCTGTTCAGGAATCCCCTAAGACAGAATCCGAATATAGCCTCAAGTAACAACCGAACTGTGAGCTTCTGCACCTTTAGGCTTTAATGCAGGGTTTAAGTTTAGGGGTTTAGGGTTTAGGAGTTATTTTAGGGTAAACTTCAAGAGCCCCGAAAAACCTAAACAGATCTGAAGAGCTTGCAGCAGTATCTCGTCCCAGGACACGAGGCCGGCACCACGTTGCCCGCGTCGGGTTCGCGGAGAAATGCACTTCCGGCGCCAGGTGCCTTCGTCAGCCAAGGTTAATGCTCCAGGTCCGGAGTTGGTGTTCGGCAGTACAGCCGCACCTCTAGTCTCCATTGCAGTTCAATTTTGGGCTTAATGAGTTTCATTTTGGAGGACCCGATTACGTAACCCAGAAAGTAACTCTACAATGGAGACTATAGGTCTGTTGGAAGCTACCGAATCCCCTGATTTAGTAGATACTTAAGCCCCAAAGTAGTCCCTATATAGGTACTTTAAAGCTTAAGTATATACTATTTGGGTACATGGAGCCTTTGGGTTCAGGAAACAGAACGCGTGAGTCTTTGGGCTCAGAGTTTGAGGTTTGCCGTTCAGGGTTTTGGATGGTCATGGTTCACCATCTTGGGGATGAAACCCTAAACCCTAAACCCCTAAACCCTAAACCTTAAACCCTAAACCCTAAACCCTAAACCTTAAACCCTAAACCCTAAACCCTAAACCATGAACGTGTTTGATTCAGAGAGCGGTGCGGAGGATTAATCGAAACTATCTCAACTGGGGCCTAGACCTACGATCCAAAAAGCCCTAAACGCTCACCCGGGTTTAGGGTTTTGAAATTTGGGGTTTACAGGTTTAGGGTTAGGAGTTTAGGGCTTAGGGTTTATAGGGATTTAGCGTTTCAGGGAAACCTCTCAAATGCTGCAACCCCAGAGATCGACAGCGGGGGCTTGGTGCGGTTCGGCTCGCAGGCGCCGCAGGGCTTCTCCAAAGGCGTTAAGGCCAGCGGCTTCGGATCGGGGGGTTTTGGGTTTAGGGTTTGGGATTGTATGGGGGATCTACAAGAGGTTTACATGCTTCCGGTTCTAGGTTTTACCTTATCCCGGAATGACTTACCGAGTCCAGGGCTTATCTTATCTTCCCTGTGGGATTCGGAAAGAGTGTCTGCGCGTGCGAGGAAGGGGGTGAAGTGCCTTTGAGATCCGGGCAAAGCACATTTTTCAATTCAGTTTTTGAGCTTCAGTCTTCGCGTTGATAGCAGATTTCTGCTGTCCTGTCAAGCAGAGCACTGGGGTGAAGTGTCGACGGCTGCTTGCCTGCATCGCGCGGGTAGTCCCACGGCATGACATCGAAAGGACACAGTTGCACCTGACATGCGGATCCTAGCCGCGACAAGGATTAAACATGGAGAACCCTCAAGAATAGTATAACTGTTTAGACCCCGTAGACCGCTAGATCATAACCTTGTGAAAAGTCTTATGTAAAAAACGTATAGAACCACCCTGAGTCTGATCCGCTCCCATCGGCTTGCAGGCGACGGGGCCAGCAGATGCCAAGGCAACGGAAACGATTCAGGATTGCAAGGTTGGATATTAGCATCCTTCCGTTGGGTTTAGATGCAGTGTTTCTTTTAGGTGGGCATGTCAATGATTCAAGGCTGGATTTTACTATTTTCCTTTGGGTCTAAATCATTCGGGGTTGTTGTTTTCGTTTCTGCTTCTAAAGGGTTCAGATGACTGAAAGCTATATGGGTGGTTCCCAAAATTCTGGTCCCTTTTTGGGTACCCTAAATAATAGGTGCCGTATTTTCATAAGGACCCAAAAAGGGACCATCATTGTGACAACCACCCAAATGTTTTCTTATGTTGCACATCATACTCATGTCCAGGTTAGCTACTATGCTCTCGCCAAGCAGACCGACGGCTTTCAGAAGCTGATCAGTGTCTCGGACATCCAACGGCCCAAAACGGCTGAGATCCGTGACAACTTCGAAACCTTGGTGAAGGGATCGTGGGAGTTGTGCTGCCTAAACCCTAAACCCTAGACGGTTTAGGGTTTAGGGTTTGAGTTTAGGGTTTAGGTGTGTCAGAGCGACCCTTTGGGTCTTGGGAAAGGAAAGGTGGGAGCTGAGAAGCACCAGTTCGGCTTGCCTGAGATTGCCTGTGTCTTTGCCAAGGAGCTCAAGAAAGGCACCACGGAGGTATGTAGGCTCCTACCATCATTGAAGAGTTAGCCGTTTCCGAGCTAACATGCCCAACCACTAAGCATAGAGCTTGCCCACGTACTAAGTGGCAACGCGGCATACTCTATGCCAATGTAAGAACCAGAATTGGTATCCCATTATTGCCCCCACATTATATGTATGTTTCATGTTCTAGTTAGTTAATACGGCCCCTGTGATAAGGTGTGGGTTTTGTGGCTGAGGAGAGTTTCAAGGGAACAGCTTCTTTGCAGTTGAGTTTACATGAGAAGATAATCCAGGCTTCCGTCAAATTGCACCTCCTTGGGTTGCTCGTTTTCCAGACCAGCAGAAGCTGCAAGATCCGGCAAGGGAGTGAGCACTCGTGGCTTCCGCAAATGATAAGTGGGTCTTCTTGCTTGAGGGGCTGAGCCAGGTGTTTCGTCACAGGTTCAATCGGTGGCTTCCGACTAGTCATTAAGAGCTTCCATGCTCGGCGCAAACGCTCTTGCCTTTTGAGCCTCATTTCTAAGCCCTAAAGCCTCCCACCCCTAAGGCCTACCTATAGGCCCCAAAGTAGTTCCTTTTTGGGATTACCCTATAGGATTCTATATATGAACCCCAAAAAGGAACTACTTTGGGGCCTTAGGGTATACCCTATCCCTAAAGCGCGCCTTTAACTTCCCTAAACCCTTAACCCTATCCCTAATTTGCTCCGCAGGTGCAACGTCAAAGCCGTGCATACGAGGCTGCCGTCCGTGGGAGGGAGACCAGGGCCGGGAACCGGTGGCAAGGGCTCGAACTTTCGGATCTTATACTAGGTAACTTTGTCATAGTTGGGCAACATTTTACATTTTGATGGGTACTTAAACCCCAAAAGGAATAAACATGTAGATTTTTAATCCTTTCCCAACCATGAACTAGGGTATGTGTCGGGATATTTGTGAATATCCCTTCTTGTTGAAGATGGAAAGCTATACAATTCTGACTAATTTTTGGGACTACCTGCTGATTATAGTTCTGCTGCGAATGCTGGCCCTTGGCCCTGAGGGCTTTACTGCCTGAGTCCTCCTCCGACCTCCCTGATGGTTACCAAAACGGGGCCGTATTATTTTGAAGGCTCCTCAGTAGAATCATGGTAATTATAACCTACCCCAAAACACTAGATTACGTAGTAAGGCACCGACTCTAAACCCTGATAATAGCTCTTATAGTAGCCGTTATAGACCCCGTTCAAAGGAACCCTATTCTAAGTGTTCAGGCCCCTACATCACACCAGGGCATGGCTTGTCGTCTCTGCTTGAAGCTCAGTGTCATACACACCGCAAGAACTGGGTGTTCCTTAGGAATCAGTTATAGTTATATGCTATATACACTCGCTTGGGTAGTTCAAGTATTTACTTCCACTGGCATACAGAAAAGGTGGTAAAACAGGAAAAGAGCAACACAACAACGCCAGTCAAGTCAGAACTTTACAAGCTCCGTGGCTCGTGCCCTAGCCCCGCCCCTGCAACCCTCAGCCAGCAATGAACAAAATCCCGAAATGCTAGTGTAATCCGAAAATCGAAACAAGCACAGCCCCACGATCTACGGCCCGAATCCTGTGTTGGCGGGGAAATACACGAGAAATCCGTGGCCCGATGACAAGAAACAGAAATCGAACGGCGCTAAATCTGGGCCACCCACCCACGAGTTGTAAGGCCCAAGCCCTTCTTACCCCAAGCCCCAAACCCGTCCGTTCCCGACGCCTCAAAGTCCCCCAAATCCTTTCTTTCGCTTTCGACATCCGAGCATCTCCAGGCAATCGATGACTGGTCTCAGCTGCTGAACGGGCTCGCCTCGAAGAGGGAAGAGTCCGAGAAGCAACATTGAGCCACCAGGATGCATATGAGCTCATATGGGTAGTTGTCAAAATTAGGGCCCTTTTGGGGTCCCTAATACAGTACGGCACCTCATATTTAGGGTACCCCAAAAGGGACCATAAATTTTGACAACCACCCATATATATATATATATATACACACACACATATATATATATATATAGTGAACCCCAGAAAGTTGGAACATTGATTTAGGATGATTAATGCTGGGATCCCCTATACTTGACCTTAAGGGTATGAGGGCAATGATGTTCCAATTTTCTGGCTGCTACTACAAAATATACACGAAGCCAGCAAGTTGGAACAACGTTGTCCTACTGCCCTTAACGTGCAGTATAGGGAATACCAGCACTAATCATCCTTCATTCATGTTCCAACATTCCGGGTCCGCTATTCAGTACATTCCCTCCAAGGGTTCCTTTAGAAGACTCTTTTAACAGGGTGCCAATAAGGGTGTCTGAAATGGGGAGGATGAGTCTGAGAAGCAACATAGAACCACGGCTGACGAGGGTTTATCAGGGTTTAGGGTTTAGGGTTGTGTTGCAGGAACTGAGATTTGTCGTGGTTTGGCCGGGGATTCAGGGTTGTAGGGGCTTGAAGGTTAGGCCTAATGGGGCGATTGGCTTATGCGAGTTCGGGAGTCCATCTTTAGATCAGGGCGCCTTTTTACATTCGGTGGCCCTTACTGAATGTAGCCATCGTAGCAACAATAGTAACAGTGCTCATCATCATCATACTACTACTAGTAATACTTATGATGATAACAATGGTAATAATGGCACCAATGATACTAATAGTACTAATAGTATATGACTACTAGTGACAATAACAATGCAACAGCAAGAAAAGACGAATATCAATAATACTTCCATGCAGCCTCTCGGAGGAGATAGATCTCATTCCCAGCAATCCTGATCTTGAGCTCCAACGTTTTTTGGAGAATTTTCCCGCGAACTCAGGTGGGCGGTTGTTGAAATTATTGTTCCTTTTTGGGTCCTTACCATAATACGGCACCTATTGTTTAGGGTACCCCAAAAGGGACCATCATGTTGACAACTACCCAGGTAGATTCAGCAATTTGGGCCCTTGGGTTATGCCAAGAAAGCCGAAGCTTGTGACACCTGTCCCAAAGCCCTCGACCACCTACTGGTTTGTGTGTGTGTGTGTGCGTGTGTGTAGGCTTGTGGTGGGTTGTGACCAAGGACAGCGCGCTCTCGCCGAATTCAGCACTGAGACGTGCATGGGAGGTTCCCCTCCGATTAAGAAAATGATGCGTGGCCGGTGGGAGTCAATGCCGACTGAGCTACGAGCTGCGGCTGCTTAACACCACGCTCGATTGAATGTTGATTGCACTGAACACATCTTCTGGTCCCAGGCGCAAAGACCGCCTAGTCTTCCTAGTCTTCAGGTCAATACATGCAGAACAGGAATCCGAAAAGTACCCGAGTAGCGTCGAGGCGCTCAAGCCGTATGCAGACCGTAAAGCCCTAACACGTTCATACATCTTTTCAGCTGCTTATCTCCCGAACAACCATGAACCTCAAACCGCGAAGTCATGCAGCCTCAACCTCGTAACTGCCTGAAGCCGAAATAAGCTCAAAAGCCCCAGAATTCTCAACACGAAAACAGACAAATGCTCAAGCAATAGAAACTGACACTCGAAAGCCCTATACCCTACAATCTAAACCGATACACTAAAGTCCGCAACTCATGGCGTTTCCATGGATGACCGGTAGATGTTTGCCTTCGACGAACTGGACGAGCAGGACTTGGCCTGGGCACTGTTGGAACTTGGACGTGCAATGATAATACAGGGGCCTTAACAGTCAGAACAGGGTTTCGGGACCCATTATAGTAGAAGCCAGAAAGTTGGAACATCAGACTCCTCATGCCCTTAAGGTAAAGTATAAGGGATCCTAGCACTAATCCTCCTAAAGCCATGTTCCAACTTTCTGGCTTCTACTTTATACTGATATGTTCTATAGTTATATAAGGAACCCCGAAATAGTATTGGTATTTACTTAGGCCTCTATATTGGGCGGGGGTTTCCGGGTTTTGGGGTTTGGGGTTGAGGGGTTAGGGGTTGAGGGTTTGGCGGGTTGATGGCTTAGGGTTTTCCGTGGAGTAGCGCGACAGTACGGTCGAGCGCATCCTACTAGAAAGCTATCAGTTGTCAAAGCCTGATTGTCGAAGCTTCTCCTTGTCTATCCCACCTCACGTGGCTTTCTGTTGCTTTTGGCAAGGCCCGGAATTGGAGACTTCATACAGCTTTCTCATACAGAGGCTTGTGGGGCATATTCTGCAACAGGTTTTATGGACTCCCCTTGGTGTACTTGATCGCACAACCACTTCCCATCACATGGCTTGCTGGAGTCCTACATGAATGAGGTGATGAGGTCAGTGGTACATGACCCAGAATCCCCACAGACAAAAAGCCCGAGCCGATTTTGGAGCAAGCCCAAAACTCAACCCCTAAACTTACCCTAAGGCCCGAAGGGTCCATGTACCCAAACAGTATATACTTTGGCCTTAAAGTGCTCCCTATATAGGTACATTGGGCCCAAAGTCTATACTATTTGGGTACATGGACCCTTACTTAAAGGATCATGACATGGGACTTAGTAGCTAGGGTTATAATTAGGGTAACTATACTTATAACTCCAATTAAGGCACTTCTAACCGATTCTAACCTTACTTACTAAGTCCCATGATCTTCCAAGTAAGGTTACCCGAAGTCCTATTTAGACGTCCTAAACCCTCAAAGCCCCGGTTGGAGGAGGCTGCAGCTGCACAGCGCGATGCGGAGGCCTCACCGTGGGAAGGGCCGTGAGCGGGTTTAGGGGTTGAGGGTTTAGGGGTTTAGGGTTTAGGGGTTTAGGGGTTGAGGGTTTAGGGGTTTAGGGTTTAGGGGTTTAGGGGTTGAGGGTTTAGGGGTTGAGGGTTCAGGGGTTACGGTTCAGGTTTTGAGGTTCAGGTTTTAAGGTTCAAGGTTTTCGTGAGGGTTAGACTTGAGGGTTCAAATTGCGCAGGGTCCGAGCCTACGTACAGGAACCACGTACAATGTACATTTCAGGGATGGCGCGTTCCTGACAGGTCTTGAGCAATGTAGCGGTTGATGATGGTTTGCACCGAATGGTCAGCTGATATACACTATTTGGAGAACTGTAAACATTTTGGCCGTTTTGGCCTTACGTATTTGGTTTCTAGCAGCAAGCTTTACAGTTAAAGCGTTGGTTAAGAATCTTCTGGGATCTGTTCAGGGAGGCTCAGATTCTTGAGTCTGCTTGTCTGCGACACACTCATGTTTCAGCCGCTTCGCAGCCTCGAGGGAGGCTCTGATTCTTAGCACATTCTTCGCTGAGGCTTGACTGAACCAGGGACCACAGCCACTGAAGAGCTCGATATACCACTGCTCCAAAAAGCAGTCTTCAGAACATAGGTGTCTTCTTGCAATATCATCCGATAGTGAAGTGATGGAGCTTGTGTCCGTGGCGGCCGACGAAGGTGTCGAAACCGGTCCTCCGAAGAAGGAACAGGTCTCGCTGCACCGGTACGGTCGTTGCGCCTTCACTACGACTCAAGGATCAGTTGTGCCAACGACGGGCCCACAGAGCAGCAGCAGCTCTTCGGAGAAGCCTTGGCAATGCCAGTTCTGCGGTGAGCGCTTTAGCAAGGTGCAAGGCCTCAGAGGCCATGCAAATGGGAAACACCCAGTGCTCTTGAGGGAGCTGCGAAAGCACGCGGCCAGCGGAATGCCCCTGAACTTTCCTGATGGCGATGCAGGCTTGCTTTATAACCTTACTCACTAAGTCCCATGATCATCCATTATAGAACCCTTATAGATCCCTTTATAAGGATCCCTTAAAGGAGCCCTATAGGTACCCTTCAAGGAACGACTACAAGTCTCATGACCCTCCAAGTAGTACCCTAAACCCTAACCCGTATAGATCCCTTTAAGGAACCCTATAGATCCCTTTAAGGAGCCCGTTAAGAACCCTTACTTAAGTCCCATGACCCTCTAAGTGTGCTTGCGAGGAGGATGCTTGGAGCAGGTTTGGGACTAGTTCGCAACAAATTGGGAGTTTCCGAATATAGGGGAGCCCTTAGGGTTCCTTTAAACGGTACCATAAGGGCTCCTTTAAGGGATCTATAGGGCTCAAAGGGTTTAGGGTTTGGGGGTTTCCGAAAATAGAGGACCCTAATATAGTAACCTAAATACAGTAGTAGGATCCTTATTATAAGGACCCCCAAGTAAGGTACCCCTGAATTTCGGAAGTTGCCAAATGACTGCAACAAGGGACCTTCTCCAGGTGTAGGGGATTAAGATGGTTTAAAGGGTTTAGGGTTTAGGAGGGTTTAGGGGCAATTGCCCAGAAAGGAAGCACTGTGCAGACAGCTCCATGGCGAGAGCCATTGGGGTTCCTTTACGGGTTCTATAGGGTTTAGAGTTCAGGGTAGTTATAAGTGTGGTAATAAGTCCCCCAGTATGGGTTATCATTATCCTTACCGTACACCTACAACTACCCTAAAACCCTAATCCCTCTAGGATCCTTAAAAAGAACCCCAAAGCCCTACAACCCCACTGATAACTACCCATGAACCTCCAAGCACAAGAGAGGAAACCTATAGTACCTAATCAGAACTTATGAAACCACTGTAGAACCCTATGGAGCCCAGTACACTCTTGTAGAAGCCTTTGAAGGAGCTGTGCTCTACGGCATAATTCAGTCAAAGGGTCCTAAGTTCCTACATAGCAAAGCACAGCGTTCCGAAATTAGGAGTTCCAATTGCAATTTTGGTTTGAGTAAGTTTCCCCATATCGCAAACCCTGAAGACTGAATACTAAAAACCTAAACCGCCTTAGGAATTTTGTGGTCAGGCCTCTTGCTTCATCGACTTCTCTGCCCTTGATGCTGCGGAGCGGGAGCAGCAGCCATCGGAGAAGGAAGATCTCACGGCGTGCGCACAGACAGAGGCGACACGGGACTGTCAGGAGATTCTGCTTATATACAGCGATCAGGGTTGATTCTTCTGAATGTAGGGGTTCTTCTTCTGTTTAGGGTTTAGGGTATTCCAACCCAAGACTGAGCGAGCTTTCGGCTATGACGTGCGATAGCAACATGGTCCGGCTAAAGACTTTCCGACATAAGTTCAGAACTCGCCCGAAACCCTAAATCCATCGACTGTTTGTCAATCCTGTGTCTGTGTGAACCTCGATGCAGAGTCAGGAGATTGAGAGCGCGCTTCGTTTCGGTGGTGCTAAAAGGGTTCTATGAAGGATTCCAAAAGGTCCCGCAAGTGGTTGGCAAGGGCTCTATACGGCTTCTTATGGATCTTAGGATTGAGTAGAGGCTTGGGGTTTCGTTTGCGTGTTTGGGGATTGGGGATTTCTGTGAAGTTCGGAGGTTAGCTGTTCGGAAGTCGGAGGCTCTTCCAGCAGTTTAGCCCTGGCGAGCTGAAGGTTTCAGGTATATTTGGCAATCCAGCCTGAACCCGAAATCCTAAACCGGCATACTACGTGGTTGGGTTGTGGTGAGGGTCGTCTCGGTCAAGCAACGAGTGTGGGATATGTATGTATGTATATATATATATATATATATATATATACTACTCGCGCAGGTGTCTGCAGGCCATGTGATCGCCCTTCGGAGTGAAAGCTTAGCTCATCAAAGCAACGAAAAGCTGAAACGCTAAGCGCTAAAGCATCCCGAATGGCCTTCCACCTGTGGATTGCAGATGGAAAAAGGAGCCCTCCCCCCCAACAAAAAATAACATCCCGAAGATGGAACCCTTTGAAAAAGCCTTCCGTCAAGCAATAGAATGACAGGAGCTTGAGCCCCGGGGCTTATCCCTACTGGTGCTTACGGGCGAGTGGGGGAGGGAATATCTGGACTTCAATGGGGATGATGGTTTAGAGCTTATAGGGTTTAGGATATAAGGTCTGTTATAGGGGTCCACTCTCCCACTCCAGTCATAGAACCCCCGCAGATTCAAACCTTGATGCATCCATGCGAAACCTTTGTCCGACTGTGAAGCACCCAGGGCTCCTGGCTTTTTGGCAAAGGTTGCGAAACGCTGCCTTAAACCCTCGAGAGATAGACGCTTATACAATCCCTCTAAACGAAGCTAACCAAAGCCCTTGTGAAAGTTTACAACAAACGGTTTAAAACCATGTTAAAGTCTTCTAAAGCCCTCAACTCTAAGCCCCTAAACGCCCGTCTTCGCACCTTCGCCCCTGAAACACCTAAACCCTAAACTCCAAACCCTGAACACTAAACCCTTACAGTGCCCTGGGTATCCTTACAACCCAAAGGCTCCCTGTACCTTTATAGTAGATACTTAAGCCCCAAAGTCGTCCCTATATAGGTACTTTAAAGCCAAAGTATATACTATATGGGTACATAGAGCCTTTGGGCAAGAAGCCCTTGGCCCCAAAGGTTTCGAAGCGCTGCGCCTTCGAGCGAGATAGGAGCAGCTACATACGCCAGCGGCAAGGTCCAACAGGCGGAACTTGGAAGGGGATCCCGGAATTTGGTACGTGTTGAACATGTGTACATTTGTATATACATATATATATATATATGTATGCATGTATTTATATGTGTAACCTTCACGCTTATACATTCGTACATGCATGCAGACTTCTTCTTCAACCGCAGCATAGTGAGGGGAAGTTTCGCGCTGCGAACGCGACTAACAGTCGGCGATTCAAGATGGCACATTCGAATGTCAGGCGCTCTTCGCCACTGCAAAAGATGCTGTGCAGTCCAATGTAAGTATGTATGCATGTATGCATACATGCATATATGTATGCATGTATGTACGGATGTATGCATGTATACAGATTTTGGAGATCGGGTCGCTGCAGTGTCCCGCTCTGTTGATTAACATCGTGGTTAATTATGGTCTATAGCTGGTTTTTTATGGCTGTCATGTTGGTACCCAGCTGTGGCTTCAGTGTGACGTAGATTTTGTCTTGAAGTGTGCCTGCGAGCGATGTTGAGACAGGTTTCTGCGTTCAATATTTTCTTTGCAATTTCCGGGCCATGACACTTTGTATGGCAGCCCCAGAAGCTCTTATCAGGATCCCTTCAGCTTTCGAAGCCAGGTTTCCTATGTCCTAAGTGTCATAGCCCTAACCATAAGGCTCCATGTACCCATATAGTATATACTCAGGACCGTAAAGTACCTATATAGGGACTACTTTGGGGCTTAAGTATCTACTATAAAGGTACATGGAGCCCTTGGGTAATTACTCCTAACCCCTGAGCTCTGACCCGAGAACATCCTTGAACCTTATTGTAGGAGTACTTAAAGGATCATGGGACTTAACTAGGGTTCCTTAAAGGGCTCCTTTAAAGGGGATCTATAGGGGTTCTATTCAAAAGTGGATTTATAGGGTCTACTTAAAGGATCACGGGACTTAAAAAGTAGGGTTATGATTGGCGTAACTATACTTATAATCCCAAGGTACTTACGACCTTACTTACTAAGTCCCATGATCCTCCAAGTAGAGTGTTCAGTCCTCATGTTCTGTTGTTAGCTTGATAGTGTTGTCCGCTTTATCAATATGTGTGAAGCGTCTTAGTTGTTTTCGAGTAGCCACTATCGCTGTTTCCAGCGGTGTCTGGTTCAGTTCCGAAACCGTAAACTCCCGAACCCTAAACTCGAAAACCAAGCCAAACACCCTCGCAAACCCCAGAAAACTCGAGCGAGGGCGGGAAGCCTTTTCGGTAACAAGCTGCCGAACCCTAAACTCTTATTCAACAAGAGCCTAGAACTCCGAAGGTCTGTTCTTTCGTCTCGCTTTGCCCCGCTCGGTTGCGGAGCTTTGCCACCTCGGTGCCCAGTGGCTCACCCGAGCGCTTCAGAGAGCCAGGACGCTACCAGAGGCGGCTTAGGGTTTAAGGTGTAGATGGGGTTCCACAAACTTCTGCAGTTCCGAGTTCGATCTAAAGACATCAAAAAGTGAAGCAGGAGTTCATGGAGTGTTGTCACGGGTTTGGGGTCGAGGGGGTTAGCGTCTCAGATGTTGGTTGTGCTGGTTTACATCTCGGGTTTCGGGTTCAACAGATTTTGTTACATCTTAGCGTGGAGTAGGACTCTGGATTTGTGTTCTGTCGAGCCTGTACTATGTGAGAATCCATGGCAATGGGTAAGTTAGAGGCAGAGCTAGAAGTACGTAAATTTCGGGCATAAGTAATTACTCATTGTCGTAACCAGTCCCCCAGAACTCTCATGCCCTCCACGCAAATAGGCCGAAACCCTAAACTCTGAAACCAGCTGTTCCTTGGAAATCCTTGGAAGCCAGTTCAGTTTTTGGAACATATCGAACCACCTAACACATGTCTTGTTTGGGGTCGAGGCAGCTTATAGAAAGCCTTAAGCTGTAAACCTGATTAAACCATGCCGATACTTATGCCAACCCTAAACACCAAACACGTAAACACTAAACCCTAAGCCCCTGCGTTCCTCATAAGCCTACATACAGGCTACACGATTCCTGGAAGAAGTGGAGCCCATAAGCCACACGCATAAACCTTATCCCAAGGGCTGCGCTCCATCCGATCGTAACTCGCTGAAAACTTATGACTCGTTGTAAGACATGTCAGGGGTACTGATAGACATCTACAAGCTCTGTGATGAAAGCCCAGAGAGTTGCGTGTTGTATGTAGGCTCTCCCCCAAACCCCAAGCACTAGACCTTAATAACCTTAACCCTAAACCCTAACCCCTATAATCCCTAAACCCCACAAACCTTAACCCTAAACCATATAATACCTAAACCCCACAAACCTTAACCCCAAACCCTAATCCCTATAGTCCCTAAACCCTACAAGCCCTACAATCCCCAAACCCCAAACACTAAGCCCTAAAAACCTTACCCTAAACCCTAATTCCGAATCCTAGAGGCCCTACAAGCGTTAACCCTAAACCCCAAGTCCGAATCCCTAAACCCTACTGACCTTAACCCTAATTCCGAATCCTTAAACCCTACTATATAACCCTACAAGCCTTGATCCTAAACCCCAGCCACCGCTTGCTCGCAGGGCGTCGTGGTCTCCGAGATCTTGGCGACTCGACCGGTAGCACGGGGAGGCAGAAGATCCTATTTTTTTACGGCTGCTATAGGGGCCTTCATAGTTAGAATAGGGTTCCTTTCAAGGGACCCTTTACAGGATTTCCAAAGGGATCTATAGTAGGCTTCTTTCTATATAGGGGCCTTCATAATTCGAATAGGGTTTTGGGGCCCATTCCGCTATACTTATAATAAGGACCCGCCCCAAAACAAAGCAGTATGGGTGATTGTTTAGGCCCCTCTAACTATAGGGTTTGGGGCTTAGGCCTCCATTAATGGATCCTGGTACGGGGTTCAGGGTTTAGGTTTTTGGGGTTTTGGTGTTTAGGGGTTAGGGCTCAGGTTTAGGCGTTTACGGTGGCAGGGGTGTAGGATTTAGGTTTTTCGGGGCTAAGGTTTGAGGGCTTATACGGTGTATGGGATTTGGGTTTTTAGGTGCAGGGTCCGGAGTCCCGTTTGGGCGGGTAGGGTACAGAGTTGGGCTTAGGTGAGGGAACCCAAAAAGTTTGATCGAAGCCCCGTAAGGGCTGTTATAAGGGATCCGAAACGAGTTCCTTCAAGGGTCCCTTAGGGGCTCCTTTAGGGTTTAGGGTTGAGGGGTTAGGGTTGGGTCGATCAGGAACGGAAGGTTTGCGAAGCTCCCAAAGCTGTCGGCTTTTGGGAGCAGGGATCGAGAACTGTCGCCCTGCAATGGATAGAATGGGGGCGAGGTTTCAGGATTTAGGGTTTAGGGTTTAGGGTTTTAGTTTCAGGGGGCATGTCAGGGATGAGCATGTCTCTCCATCAACTGTATCATCTACGAGAAAGGCTTATCCCAGACGTAAACCCCTGAAAGGCCACCAGTTGCCCCCATACATGACCGTGGCAACCCCTCTACCCTAAACCCTCAACCCTAAACCACTAAACACTAAACCCTAAACCCCTAAACCGTAAACCCCTAAACCCTAAACCCTCAAGCCATGAGACGTCAAAAGCTTCCTCGAGCTATTTTCGGATTTAGGACTTCAGGGGTTTGTAAGCTAGCAGTTAGAGCAGTTAGGGCTTTAGGGCTTTTAGTGCTTTAGGGTTGCAGGATTGAGGGTTTTAAGGGTGTCTAGGCTTGAGGGCGAAGGCTTCGGGTTCAGGGTCTAGGTTTAAGGGAATCTGCGAGCCCTGCTTTGCAAATCCCTTTCCTTGACAAGGGCAGCGAAATTCTTCACGCTCAGTGTCCTGGGTGTTAGCAGTTTATGCGTTATTTCGGATTTCTGTGGGATATGTACAGAGCTTTCGAGTTCTAGGTTTCGTTGAGGTCTAGGACTTGATTGTCCACATCTGCGAATCAAGGTTCACAGCATGACTTGGCTGCGGACTACAAAATCCTTTATTGAATGTTGAAGGAGTAAGCCTTAAGTCCGTTTGC
Organism: Symbiodinium sp. CCMP2592; assembly: GCA_905221615.1. NCBI lineage: Eukaryota > Dinophyceae > Suessiales > Symbiodiniaceae > Symbiodinium > Symbiodinium sp. CCMP2592. Next base: position 1,999,110 of record CAJNDT010002224.1, read on the forward strand.
GGGTTTCGTATGTGGTCCTCAACGAATGTCTTTTAGAGTTTCTTCGGGTGGGCTTTAGGGTTGTGCCTTCCCCCTGGCTTTCAACCTGGAGGTGCAAGCCAGCTGATTGACGTGGTCTTCTCGCCTCCCCGCGATCCGCCGTTTTTGGTCGTGCATTTTTTTCAGGCTCCGCAGATGCTGAAAAGTGGTTTGAGACATTTCAACCTGAAGATTTTTTCCGGAACCCTTATACGCACCCTTTCAGACGTCTGGAACTCCAGAAACCTTTACATCGAACCCTTGTAGAAACCCTTGCAGAACCCTCAGCGCTACCAGTAGAAGCATGTTGCAGCCATCTACCCCCTTACATACCCCAAGCACCCCGAACTAAGGGCCATAAGGACTCTCTTAAAGGGCCCCTGGAAGGGGGTCCTGGATAGGTTTCTTCGGCTAATTATGATTTCCTACATGACTCCTGAGGAGACCCCTTTAAAGGAATCCTTTCCTAATTCTTAAGGCCCCTAGTACCCTTACACTCTAGCTTATAGTTGCCCTTCTAGACCCCTGTAACGGAACCCTGTTCTAATTCTTAAGGCCCCAATATTGTTGAACCCTAATATAGATCCCTTTTAGAACCCTTTGAAGGACCCCTTTAAAGGAAGCCTATTCTAAGGCCCCAATATTAGGTTTCTTCGGCTTTAAACCCCAAATTGAAACCTAAAACCCTAAACCCTAAAACCTTAACCCTAAACCCTAAAACCTTAACCAGAAACCCTAAACCCTAAAACCTTAACCCTAAACTCTAAACCCCAAACCCCAACCGTTTCTTCGGCTTTTCGGGGCTTCTCGAGCCTTCTGAACCTTGGCGAGGACGGTTCCTCCCAAGCCAAGAGCCTGGAAGGACGGGCTTTGGGTGGAAGCAGTTTCGGTGGTTCATTTTAAGGGTTCCTATAAGGGATCTATAGGGTTTAGGGGTCTAGGGTTTTGGGTTTTGGGTTGAAGGCGTAGGGGAAAACTGAATGAAGAGGAACTTAAATAATTTCCTACACCATTTTAGTAGTTCCTGGTTATAGTTACGGTATGATATACTAATTACCTACATTATTTTGGTGGTTTCCTGGTTACAGTTATAGTATTGTATTCACCCCCAAACCTTATTCTAGTTATGCAATGAAGGCCCCTACATGACTGATATCTTCCGGTCGGCCCTGGTTCTGCCGTTTGTAAATGAGGGCCTCTACTGGATTCTCCAGGGCTTGGTGAGATTCGCAGAAGGTAACGGTTTAGGCTCATATGACGATTCTGTTGTCGCTGTAAGTTGTACTACATGTCGTATATAAGAACCAGACTATGATATGACGGATAAACGACGGTTTATGGGTTTGCCACGCGAGGAATTCTACGATCCAAGCTTTGCGTGCTGGTCCCAGCATGTTTTCAGGGTATAGGGTTTGGGTTAGGGGCTTAGGGTTCAGGGTTAGGTTACAGGGACTACGGCTTCAGAGTTTAAGGGCCTGGAGTTCCGGGTTTACGGTTTTGATGTCGCGGGTTTAGGGTCTAGCTTCAGGTACTTGAGCAGTGTGATTATGGCTGTATTATGACTTTGAGATTTCGTGGGAAGGGGGGGTCGTTTTCGAGCATTGGAAGGTTGGGCGTTGACGGGTTTCTCGGGCAAACGCTGGACCCCAAGAGGGCTTTGAGCTCAGTTTTGCGATACGGCTTCTTACATTGAACACCCACTGGCTGTCTCTCAGGATGACCCCAAGTACTGTGAATATCCAAACTTATGGCAAGAATCTTTTTTTCGAAACGCCGAAGTCCCCAAAATACCAAAGTCTGAAGCTCCTGAGATTCCTATGCTGGATACTATGGGCCTCCTGAACCACCTTAACCCCAAATTCCTAAGCCCTATAGGACCTAAACCCCTGAACCGTCCTAACCCTCCCCTCGCCCCTCCTACCCTCCCGCCCTTGGCACAGAGAGCCCAATACCCCTGAGTGTCCCGCAAATTACAGGGAGCTTAATGTGATGACTTAAGGTACATTCCTTAATCAACGAGTATACCTAAAAGTGTAGGGGGTGGCTTAAGATTATGGCTTAAGCTTTATTCCATAAAAGAACCCCATTATAATGGGTAACCGTGAAGGAACCCTCTCTGTAATTTCAGGTATACTCCTAAATCAAAGGGTGTGGGGGCTCTCCGGGCGATCGGTCCCCAGAGCCTCCAAAACCCCTTAGTTAAGGAATATACCTTAAATTATAATAGGATTTCGAATATGATTTTAAGGTATATCCCTGAATAAAGGGGTTTTGGAGGCTCTGGGTCGCCTCCGACCCTAAACCCTAAACCCTAAACCCAAACCGAAAACCCTAAACCCGGTCGCGCTGAGGACAATAGCTTCGTGAGTGGGATCAACTTCCTGCGACTGCTGGAGTCGGAGCTGGACGTTTCCCGACCTCCGCTTTTTATAGTATCCTTAAGGGAGGGGTATATAGCCTAGTGATCCCTAACTCTCCCTAGTACTCCCTAAGGTTCCCCTAAGGATTCCTTGTACCCTCCCCCCTTGAACCACCCTCCCTTGAGGATCCTATAAGCTTGGGGGAACCCAGAGAGGTCAATACCACTTAATTAAGGAATACTTAGGGTTCCTTAAAGGGATCTATAAGAGATCTACAGGGTTTAGGGTTTAGGGGACTCATCTACCCCTTAATGAAGGAATATAGCTTACATCATAATATGAAGCCCCTTGTAATTTACGGTATATTTCTTAATTAAGGGATATTGGGCTCTCTGGGAATGAAGGAACAAGGCAATAAGGGTTTAGGGTTGTGTAATTTGGGGTATAAGGGATTAAACGTTTAGGTTTAGGGTTCAGAGCCTGCCAAATCTTATGCCTTAGACCGCCAATACCTAACCTTTAACTTTTTGGGTTCTTATAGTCTAGTAGGAATCGGAAAGTTTAACCTTTATTTCTGTGGCTTGCTGGGGTAGTAAGACGCTGATGTCTCCCGGAGTGTAAGATGGCCGCCTCAACGTTTTTGAGCATGGGGGCTTCACCAAGTTGAGCAATTACTCTTAATTACCCATTGGCTCCATAGTGGTTCCTTGTTGGGATTACCTTACAGGATTCTATCTATGAACTATAAACAGGACACACTATGGAGTAGTTCCTTTATAGTTCGGCATAATCTTACGCTACACTGTAAAATGCCGGACAGCCTCTTCTGACCACTAAGGCGCCTCTATTACTTGTAGGTTCTCCGGCCGCACACTTATTCCGCTTTTGTTTTGGGGGTCTCCTGTCAGAACGGATACCAGGAAACTGCTTGAATGCTTCCCCCTTGTTGTATTGATGAGGATACTCAGGGCCTCTGTAGATTGGAGAGTCACTCAAACTGTCGTTCCCCTGTTGGGTTATACAATCGGGCGTCAAGTAGTCAACACTGCAAGACTCTACATACCTGTCCTCCAATCCTACTGGTCCTGCTTTTGCGTCCGTTGCTGCTAAACCATATCGTAAACTCGAAACAGCAAAACTCCCAAACCCTAAACCTATACCCCTAAACTCCTAAAGCCCAAAATCTAAACCGTAAACTTCAAAAGCCACACCTTACAGCCTTAAGCTGAAGATCCGAAGCAAGGTTCCGCCGCGCTTCTTCTTTGGGGATGTCTGCGACGGTGGAGGCTCAGGCAAAGCAGCGGATGATGTAGCCTAGTAGTAGAGTAGGTCACTTTCAAAGGGCTTTTTGAGAGGCAGTTAGGTGTCGAGTGCGCACTAACATGAGTGGTTGTCAAAATTACGGTCCTTTTTTGGATCCTTATTACAATACGGCGCCGAATATTTAAGATACCCCAAAATGGGGCCATAATTTTGACAACTATTCACATGTAAACCCAAAAGGCCATCACACAAACAGAACAGGTCCTCCTGGAGTCTCAGCAAAATTTCATAAACCCCTACCTTTTCAGGTGTCTCAATGATGATTCCTCTCACAGGCTACTAGAGATGCAGTTCGTTGGCTGGGTTCAGGTATATCCGTAGGTTTCTTATGCAACAAGACTCGATGCCAATCATTAACACTCAACCCTCAACAACCTAGACTGAGACATTCTAAAGCTTAACAGAAACCTACCAGTCCAGTCCTACTGCACCCTAAACCCCACGCTTTACACCCTCGAAAAGCCTAGAAGGCCTAAGTACCCAGATGCGGGATACTTGAAGGGAACCCTTATAGTATATACCCCATGAAGGAACCCTCGGAAACCCTAAACCCTAAACCCTAAACCCCCAAACCCCAAACCCTAAACCCTAAACCCCCAAACCCCAAACCCTAAACCCTAAACCCCCAAACCCCCAAACCCTAAACCCTAAACCCCCAAACCCCAAACACTAAACCCTTGAAGGCCTGCTGATCACGGAGTGGTCGCGCGTGCCATCGGCTTCTACGAGCTTCTGCCCGGAGCCCTCCTGGACTCCTCAGCGGCCCGGCATGTTGGGAGTCGGATTACCTAGGGCTCCTTTTAAAGGGATCCTTAAAGGGATCCTTAAAGGGGTCTATAAGGGATCTATAGTAGGGTTCGATAATATAGGGGCCTCAATAATTACCAATACCATTTTTTGCTTGGGGGGTGGGGGGGTTCCTTGTATAGTATGACTATATGTAGTACAGCTGTGCTCCAAAACCATGTTGAGGGATGTACATTAATCATGTCCAACCTTCTTCCGTAGAGTTCCTTCATAGGAGCGAAGTATGGTACATCCCCCAAAACTTTTTCTGATGGTGTTCTGGGTTTGCCATGAGGATTGCTGTAGTGGCCTCAGTAGTTAGAACAGGGTTCCTTTTCAAGCGTTACTCGAAAGGTTGCTATAATGGCCCGTTTTGCGGCTACGACGAGGATTACTAAGCAGGGTTTGGGTTTAGGGTTGTTAGTACAGTACAGTTGCTTCAAGACTTTTATATACGGCTCCTTTAGATAAAGGCTCTTGCTACAGGTTTCCTTGTACAGGGTTGCTCTAAGGGCGAGTATGGGTATCGCGGTAAAGACTGTCAAGGAGGGTTTAGGGTTGAAGGTTTGTGGTGTAGGGCCTTAATAACTAGAACAGGGTTCCTTGATGCAAGGGTTCCTTTTCAAGGGTTACTTTAAGTGTTTTTGCCGGCACCCTCAGACTTAAACCCTAAAAGTTGGTGCCAGCGGCTGATGACAACAATGCCAACGCATGGGTCGGACCGAGAAGCAATCATACCTAAACCCTAAACTCTATAAAACCCTAGCCTGAAACCCTAAACCCTAAACGCTGGCCTGATGGCCTTGACGCAAGCCCATTACCTGGCAGGCATCAAAAAGGAGTTCAAAAAAAAAACGCTGAACCCTATAAAACCCTGAACCCTGAACCCTAAACCCCTAAACCTTAAGCCCTATTAAACCCTAAGCCCTAAAACCCTAAACTCTCGCCTCAAAGGCGTAAGCGAATCTCCAAGCCCAGGCCGCAGCAGCAGTGCTACATGATGCCAGATTCTCGTGCGACCCTATGCCTTTCAGGCCAGCTTTCGTGTTTTTACCTAGGTAGGCCCTTGGGACATTTTATATTTTCCCTTATTGGGGTTAAGAGGATCTTGTTTACGAATATTTTTCAGAGGCTTTCAGGGGCCAACCTAGTTACTTTTTTTAAGGACTTCGGATTTAGGGTTTAGAGTTCCGTTTTTCTTTTTAAGTGCTTGGGGTTAAGGGTTTGGGGTGTAGGGTGTTTGGGGTTGGGGGTTTAGGGGTTGTTTTCAAAGGGAGTGGTCTATAAAGTTGGGATTGTTTGTTGAGTATCCAGGGGTCTAGGGCTTTGGGCTTAGAAGGCTCTAGGGTTCATTTTAGGTTTCTGATAACGTGGTTCGGTGTTAGGGATTTCGTGCGTAGTTGTTTGTGTCTTTGAAGGGTGTCTGGGGTTTCCAATTCGGTTTGCATTTTGGCTCGTTTTACCCACCGAAATTCTAAGCTTTACAGTACAGTAGAAGCCAGAAAGTTGGAACACCTTAAGCCCCAAACCCTAAGCCCATGATTTGTCCCTTTCCCAGGACCGTAAAACCTGGCAGGCGAAAAGGGCATCAAACTTGTAACCCCAGGCATTCAGCGGGTTGAGGGTGTAAGGTGCGATCAAAACCATGCAGCCCTCTGAAGCCTTCTACTACAGTACAATAAGACTGATACTACGTACGGTATAGCAATAATATACTTTCATATCGTATCAATACTTTAATAAAGTAACAAGACTTCCTTATAGTATTATTATTACGGTATAGTAATAGGAACCCTAAACCCTACCTAGAGTCTCCATTGTAGTTCCTTTCTTGGAAAACCAGTTTTATGGCTAGGATCCTAGAATAGAGATTGTGGTTAACCCCAAAAAAGGAGAGTTACAATGGAGACTCTAGGCAGACCCAAAACCCGAGCCTCTTTCTCAGATATGACATCGTATCAAAACCTTAATAAAGTAACAAGACTCTATTATCGTACAAATACTACAATATAGTACTGGGAACCCTAAACCCCAGACCTTAAACCTCTTTCTCAGATATGACTGGCTTCTAAACCCCTATCGATCCCTTTTAGAACCCTTTAAAAGGATCCCTTTAAGGAACCCTAACCCCGAGCCTCTTTCTCAGATATGACTGGCTTCGCTTCGCCCTTTGCCTCCATGCCGGCTCTGCCGGGGGCGGCGTCCGTGGGCCTCGAGACGATTCAGACCTGGCAGGCAGAGCCCTTTCTTCTATAGCCTCCTCAGGAATGATTTTTTAATTTGTAAAACTTTTAAAATTTTTAGATATTGTAGTTTCGTTCATGTAAAACCCAAGAGAATATTAAAACTATTCTTTTTTATTATGGTTCTAAGGAGGGTATAGTCTTTTGTGTTGCCTATACTTAGAGGTTCATGGGTGTTTTTTATAAGTCGAGTAACCATAATTCTAACCCAAGTGAGCCTCCAGGAGGGGGCGGTTAAGGACGTGGGAGTTCTGGTTTTGGTGGAAGGTACATTGGGTTTAAGGTTTGAGGGTGGGAAGCAGATTTCACAGCCTCGAGACTTTAGCCACCACCATTTTTTGAATGTCAGGGATGCGAGCTGTAGAATGTGGGGGCTCCCGCAACTGAGGCTCAATGGAGCAAGCTTAGGTTGCCAACGGAGCGCAAGAACACCAACACTCTGAATTAAGTACCGGGTGTCAACTATGTTACGACTAAGGTTCACAGTCTGTTGAAGCTCCGATTGCAGTGCCGCCGGCTGCGAAGGATCATCACAGGTCCTGGACACTGATCAGCTGCAGCGTCGCGTCAAACGAAAGGCTCCTCGAATCCGAAGTGCACACTGACAAAGGGGTGCAAAGGCCAAGCTGAGACATAGCGATATAGTTGTAGCTAAATCATACTGTAGCTAAATCGTATATATATAACTATAGCTATAAATTTGAACACTTGTTTCACAGTAGTTGTGCGAAGCAGTGGAAGCAGAAACAGGGCGAGTAGTAGCAGACGTATAGGAGTAGGTAGACCCGGTAGTCGGCATCCTCACAGCAGCAGCCGAGTAGTTACAAAAATCATCCCTCGGCTCGGTCGAACTTCTTGGAATAAACTTACAGGGTTGGAGGTCCAGGCTTAAGCGTACGGCGTCCAGGATGTAGGGTTCAAGGTTTAGGCTTCATAGGGTTTAGGGAATACAGATGTAAAGGGGAAGCCGGGATATTTCGTTCACGCATGTTCAGTCACTTGCTACGGTTCACGATGTTGGAGTCTGCCAAGTCCTGGATGGTCTTTCCGATGCCTGAGTTCGACCTTGCCGTTTCCTACAAATCTGTGTGTTCGTGCTCTGTGTTCTTGTGTGTATTTGTTCTTCTTCCGTCCGCCTGATTGGCTAACCGTGAAAGATTTTGAGTTCAGCACCCAGCCAAGTATGCACACCTCCGAACACGAAAGACGTGCATACATGCATGCATGCAGGCATACATACATGAACGTACTGACGTTGATACATACATAAGTGTGTGTATACAAATATGTGTATGTTTTTATACACACATAATAGGTGTGTGTATATATATATATGTATATAACTACATATATATATACATATATATATATATATATATATATACACGTAAATACACCTTTCTAATCATCTAATAAGCGACACCGATGAGAGGCTCTGGCGAATTCGCAGCTCCAGAGGGGCCTTGCTGGTTGCACAGCAAACCGGCTGTGTTTACATGTGTACCAAGGGGCCTAAATAATCACCACCCTAAACCCTAAACCGAACAGAATATTATGGTTAGGGCTCCTTATTATAATGTTTATATGTGTATTAAAGGGGCCATAGTAGTTCCTTCTTGGGATTACCTTATAGGATTCTAAATATGAAGTTCCTTCTTGGGGTTTATATTTAGAGTCATAGTACTAAAGGGGCCTAAATAATTACCTAAGGGTTCCTTTAAGGGTTGGTTTTCAAGGGGTCCAGAAGGGATACTATTAGGAGTATTATAGGGGTTTAGAGTGGGGGCTTAAATCATTACCAATATTATGGTTAGGTACCCGCAGGCTCCAAAGTAGTTCCTTCTTGGGGTTTTCGGGTTTAGGGTTAGGATACCCATAGGCTCCGTAGTAGTTCCTTCTTGGGGCTTATATGTAGAACGCTAGAAGGTAATCCCAAAAAGGAACTACTATGGAGCCCATGGGTAGGGCAGTGTTTGCCTTCATGGCGTCGCCGGGCTGTTTGCTCCAAAAAAACCAGCCTCCGAACAAAGGTCCTTAAACCCCAACCTAAAGGATCATGGGACTTAGTAACTAGGGTTATAATTAGGGTAACTGTACTTATAACCTCAATTAATAAGGCACTTATAACCTTGCCTACTAGGTCCCATGATCCTCCATTATAGAACCCTTATAGCTCCCTTAAGGGATCCCTTAAAGGAGCCCTATAGGTACCCTTACAGGAACGCCGAGACTTCGATCGTTTGCTCTTTGCAGGGCGAGAGAGGCCTAAAAGAGCCGTTGCACTACAAAAAAAAAACCTAAACCGTAAGAATATACGCTCCAGAACTTGCTTAAATTACCACTCCTAGTTTGGGGTTTCCTTACTGTAAGTATAGTAGAATGTACACCCAGTATCCCGACTAGTAACCCTAAAGTAGAAGCCCGCAAAGCTGGATTGTCAGTATCCTCATGTCCTGAAGGCAAAGCATAGGGAAACTCAGCACTACTCATCTTAAGCTCATATTCCAACTTTCTATAGTTCACTATATATAGCCCCCAAGACGACTAAAACCCTAACCCTTTGAACCCTAAACCCTTAAACCCATTTAAGCCCCGAAACCCTAAACCGTGTAAAACCCCCGGGACTCTTACCGTAACCCTGAAAGCAACCGTTATCAACCCCGATAGAAACCCTACTAGAACCCTATACACCCCGCAAACGACTGAGGAGCTGTTCCCTTATAGTACCCCTAAGCCACCCCAAACCCCTTGCCACTAAACCCTAAACCCCTTTATAACCCCTAAACTGCAAAACCCTTAACCCTTAAACCCCTAAACCCTTAGCCTCTGGGACTCAGTTCTTGGGATGTTGAGGGTTTTAGGGGCTATATAGGTGTAGTAGTAGTAGTAGTAGTAGTAGTAGTAGCAGCAGCAGCAGTAGTAGTAGTAGTAAAGCGACTGAGGAGTTGTTCATCTCTGGCTTTGTCTCCGCCTGCAAAGCCGCCTTCTGAACGTGCGGAGCTCTGGACGCTGATGCCAGGCTGGGCTTAGGGTTCCTTTAAGGGGGGTAGTATAGGGTTCCTTTTAAAGGGGGGTACTTTTGGGATCCTTTAACGGGGTACTTTTGGGTTCCTTTAAGGGGGTTTAGGGTTCCTCTACGGGTTCTGCACGGAATATTTCAGGGTACTGTAGGTTTCAGGTTTCCCTTAAGAGCTCCGTTAAGGAACCTAGAAGGGTACTAAAGGGTTTTGGTTCAGAGTTTCATGGCTGACAGGCTAAAGCCTGTTTTGTTTTTTTTAGGGTGCGGAGCTTTGAGGCTTGAGGGTTGCGGACCGAGTGGAGGGCTTCTTGAGGATTTGGGAACCAAAACCCTTTAGTACCCTTCTAGGTTCCTTAACGGAGCTCTTGAAGGAAACCTGAGCCCTATAGTACCCTGAAATATTCCTTAGAAGAACCCTTAGAGGATTTTCAGCTTCCGGGTCTGAGGTTTTCGCGCTTTCGGGTTTTGCGCCACGGGTTCCGGATTTTCTGGTGGGTGTACCCAGGGGCTCCGGAGGAATTCCTTTTCGGGATTAACTTTCAAGGTTCTGAATATGAAGCTCACAAGGAACTACTATGGAGCTTATGGGTATGCTTTAGATGTATCCGCGCTGCCCCAAATATGCAGATTACATTCAGACGACCTCTGGGCATGGTATTGTAGTTTCTCCTAGCCACTGAAACCTACTCCGCGTTTCGAGTCTTCCTAGATCCCGATTAGGTATTCTCGTTGTCGCTTTTGTTTCTGTCGTTGTGCTTGTGGTTGCTCTATCTAAGTCGTTGGATTCGTGCATGTACTGTTTTCTTTTTGCCCTAAGTTGCTGTCATTATGGCTGTGATGATTGCCACCGTTACTACGAAGATTATTTGTTGTTATTGCTATTGTTGCAAATGAGGCTGCTGTTCTTGCTGCTGATGGTTGCAGTTGTTTTCGTGCTGGTCGTCTTACCCTGGGAACCCTTGCTTGCATGTAGGATACATGGGAGTAGGCATCAGCTGCGAGACAGAGAGTGCCTGGTGGTTTTTGTTTCATTAAACCCTGAACCGTGTGGCAAGGTACGTCTCCTGAGAGCTACTATATACGCAGCTTCTATGAACCTCGGCTGTCAGAGACCTCGAGCGCTTCCCAATGTGACCAGGTGTTGTTGGAGGTTTTGCGTCCTGTGGGTTGTATCTGGGGATCCCGTGCTGCGATCAAGGGGTCGTCATGTACTAATTTGTAGGGTTTGCGGTTACAGGCATTATTGAGCGGTCTGCGCTCTTCGTAACATTTGCGACATACTCAGCAAACTTTGAACCTAGCTTGTCCGTGGGGGGAGGTGGAGAACTAGCCTGTGCAAGAAGTCCTTTTGGATGTTCTCTGTGCTGTTGTCCTATCATCCCATGGGTGGTTGTCAAAATTAGGGTCCCTTCTTTGGTCCCTATATGTTTATATATATATATATATATATATATATATATATATATATGTATATATACATATACATATACATACATATATATATATATACACATATGTATATATCTGTTTATGATATGGCATATGCATATATATATATATATATATATATATGTATATGTTGTGTGTGTATGTATGTATATATATATATATATATGTATGTATATATGTATATATATACATATATATAATATATAATATATATAATATATATGTATATATATATATATATATTAGATATATATTAGATATATATATATATATACACATTTACATATATATATATATATATATATATGTATATATATATATAGACGACGACGACGAAGACGATGTCAGCGCAGGCTCCAGCGCAAGAACAGCGGTAGGGCTTAGAGGCTTAGGTTGTCCTGATTGCATTCTGCACAGAGCATTAAGCCGAAGGCTTCTACGCGACCAAGGAGCACTTGATGCCCTGGAACCACGAAGATCCCATCGACCTTTGAACTAGCTGGATATACCCCAGTAGCTTTGAACCATTTGTCCTTGATTCCTTGAAGGCATATAGCCCTCTGCCCTGCAAGGGGCATGAGTAAGAGAAGAGTTCTCAGCCCTAGGGGTTCAAGGTTTAAGGTCTGGGAGGTTTGTCTGGGAAGGGTTTCGGTTGAAGGTACTAGCTTGGATAACAAGCCCTAAACCCCCAAACCCTTTCTGCACCTTTCTGGGGACAGTGCTGCTCGGCAGTAGCGGCAGAACGGCACTTGATGGCCAGGGCCTAAATGAAAGGAACGGAAGCCCACGATCGACAGTTCTGGATGCAAGCACCTTCCTCAAGTGCAGAAGCGAAGTGCCCCTCCAGTAGATCGAACTCCTCTTGCGACCAAGGTATATAAACCGAGGGTAGCTTCACCAACAGCGTAGCCGAGAACGGCCGAACCTCAGCTGCCTGCAAGAAACCACCCACTTGAGCAATCAACGCCCGCACCTGTTGGCGAAAAAGCCGCACTCGCTCAGGTAAGTCCAAAAGCCCCACCGAAAAGTCACCTCGTCGGGATGTCTTCCATGTCCTGGTGGTCTTATCAAAGACCGGCGGCACAATACCAACCTGATGCTCAAACAAGAGGTACAAATGCAGGAAAGGGATCCATCGACCAGGGCAGTCACGTCTGATCTTAGAGCCCAACCATGCATGAAGGGCAAGCCCAAAAGGTGCTCCATATCGCTCAAGGGCACGTGGAAGCGGTAGACGAAGGTCAGGAAGAGCCGGAACCCGAGCTGGAGCCTCCTCGACCGCATTGTCAGCCTTCGCCTCCGGCTGTGTGGCAACCCGTGCGATAGCTCGCAAGCGATGCAACACAGCACGGCCGCGCAGGGTCTGTAGCGCCTGATCTCTGCACACCTCGCGCCAAAGCAACCAGAAACTAGGCGGACGATCCATGTTGGTCCGCATGGCTTCCCGGTCAGCCGCTTGATTGTTCCAGCAGGCCCAGTCGTCCACCATCGATGCCCGATCCGTTGTCGCGACATGAGCAGCCACCTTATGGACCGTCCATCCTGGCGGGACCCGCCGTGCCAACTCCTGCAGAGCATTCCACAAGTCAAAGTTCGCCTTCGACGGGGTGCACCGAAAGGTACCCTTCTGGATTCGTAGCACACAGCGGACAACCCCTGCACAGTCCGACCAAATTCGCGCCGGCCTCTGCCACTGCAGCATGCACTGGAATGCCGCAATGACCGCCGTGATTTCAGCCCGGAAGGCCGTCTGCACCACACCAGGTAAGGCCGCACCCGCCGCAGTGATAGGCTCCGTGCCAGGACTGCAGCTATGATCACCGCCCACGAGGCAAGCCGAAGATTGGGCTCAGCAGGGTGCTTGCAGGAGCCGTCCGTAAAGAGATCAAGTTCCACGGCCGCCGGGGCCTCACAAAGGACAGTAGCCGAGCGATCAGGCAAAGCCGCCAGTTGCCTCCAGAGCTGCAGCACTCCCCGCGGCCGCATGGCCCATCCCCGGAGCGACTGGGCCGGTGCCAACGTAGCCACATCCACATCTGGAAAGGAAGCAGGGCCGCAACCCGGTGCTTGACTCCATCGGCCTGGCCACAGAAACGGCAGGAACGATCGTCATCAGGATTGTCAGAGAAATGGTGCAGAGCATCCTGCGTGTAGAAAGCACCACTGAGGCCAAGTGCAATGTTGAGCCTGTCTTCCACAGCAAAGTTCTTCTGCAGTCGGCGCGTCTCACCAGGGTCGGCTTGGCTCAGGCCCTGGAACCCGTCTCTTTTTTCCAGTTCAACTCCAATTGCACGCTGCCAGGCAAAGGTAAGGCGGAAAAGGAGCTCCTGCGGAGAGACGGCCCATGGGTCAAAACATGAAATGCTATCCTCAATCATCTCAGCTTGGATATCCCAGCGCCAGCCCAGGAGCGCCACACGCTCCAAGAACACCCCGGCAGGCCCAGGTGTTCGCGACCCTTCTTTGGACAATAGGGACGCCAACAGCGGTACAAAGGAATCCCGCGCAGCATGTACACGCAAATCACGAAAGGTGCTCCAGATCGCAAAGAAATGCGGGTCAGCAAGTGGAAACTCCACCATGCCCAGGTAGATCATCGGATTGAGGCCTGGACGATCCAACCGCAGGCCTTGCACGGCAGCAGATCGAAGGGAAGCGAAGCGGGCAAGGCTAAGGCACACCCCGGAAATCCCATGGAGAGCAGCAGGCCACACCGCGACCTTGAGCGCCATAACCTTCTGGTTGCGAGGCGCCCAAGAGGCCGCAAGTCGCGGCCACAGTCCCTCCAGGCCCTCAATCCGAGTTTGCACAGTAGCATTGGTACATCGGCGGTTGAAGCTTACATGCCCCCCAACGTTGCGAACAGAGTTCTCAACTGGTAGACCCACGGACAAACTCAGTGACCATCGCAACAGCCGCAGGCGAGCGCCTGCCAATCGTCAACAAAGGAAGTGAGGCAGTGCTGAAGATCCGCTCGCGCAACATGCCAGTTGTTGAGATCATGGGCTTCCTCAAGAGCAAGCTGCAAGTCATACCACACACCAGTCGCTGACTTGCCTGGCATGCCACCTGTAAGCTCCGCTGGCGCCAACTCCGAGAGGAACTTAAGAGCGGTGCGAGCCCGGAGTGAACTCCAAGTCCTGTACGGAAGTGGGAGCACACAAATCGGCCGGAACTGAGAGACCTGTTCAGCCTCAGGCACCTTCTCAACACTGGCCACGGTGGCGTTCAGCATCTGTTGAGGCCATCGGCCCGTCTCCTCAGCACGGGCCACAATGCCCAGGAGCCTGTCAACAAACGGAGGAGTTAAGGCCAGCAAGTCAAGCTTTGACACACCATCCGGCCCGGTAGCTGACCTGCAGTGCTTTGCCCTGACAGCACGCATCCATTCTTCCGCAGAGAGAGGACGCCAGGGGTATGAACGCAAGGCCGGTAGCGCCACTCCTTCAGCGAGAGCCCGCCAGGTAGCGGGGTCAACGTTTTCATGCCGGAGCCAGCGCTTCTGCCACTCATCAGCGAACGCTTGGAACACTTCATGGAGGGACGCCAAGGGGCGTTCCTGGCTGACCACATCACCAGCCTGCACGCCCTCAGTTGAAGCCCAGACGACATCGGGTTCAGCATGGAACACTTCCAACGGTCGCCCATTGAGGAAGAAATCCTGCTCACTCCTCCAACTAGTCTCAGACTTGAGCTTCAGATGCGAGTCTTCGTGACAGACCTCCGACACAACAGCCACCGTTTTGAGGACCAGGGTATCAACCGGTTGAGCCTGCTCCATTTTAAGATCCTGAAAGATCACAGATGGGTTGGAAGCACGTCGGGCAGCAGCTGCTTGCCTCCTGTCACGCTGGAGGTCACGTTCAAACTGTGCAACATTTCTCTGGAAGGAATCGAGGAGGGCTTGCGCCAAGTCCAAGGCTGGGAGAGTGGCTGGGCAGGTGTCAGGATCAGACGGTTGCCTGATTTTCCGTAGTGGCCACCAAGCACGAAATCCACGACGAAAGCCCGTAGCAGAAATGATGGAATGCCAAAGGCCTGCTCTGTACTCAACCGCCCCATCAGTAGGCAAGTGTTTCCGAAGAGCATGCACAAGGGACTGGAGTCGCCGCAGCTGGCGAAACCAAGCAGCATATGTGCGATCATGCCCAAAGTAACCGGGTGAACACTCTCCATTGCGACCAGCATGGACAGGGCACTGCCGAGTTTTCACAGGGACAGCGGTTTTGGTGGCAGCTCGCCCACAGGCACGGTTCAGGGAATGCGACTCTTTGGCTTTTACACACCCGGATGGCCTGCCGTTCCCAGTCATGCCAGAGGGCCTGGTAATCCTCATCTGGCTGCCCAGTTAAGGGTTGCAGAGCCGCCGCATCATTCATTTGGGGCCCCTCGGGCCAAGCGAAGGGTCGGGGCATCCGCCACACAGGCTTTGGCACCGAGCAGGTTCGGGACCTAAAGGAAGCAAGGAGCAGGGAGTGATCAGCGAACCAGGTGTCGTCAACCTGAACATCCAGCAGGAGCTCCTGGAGTTCCGGAGAAATCAGCAAAAAATCCTTGCGCGTCTTGCGCTTGCACGTGGGCACCGGCAAAACTCCATGCCTGGCATGCCACAGGTCTTGGATTTCAACAAAGCCATGCCGTCGCCAAAGCGGCATCAAAGTCAAGGCATGGGGCTCAATATTGAAGTCGCCAGCGATGAATCTCGGGCCCACCCCATTACTGAGAATCCGTTCGGTAACGGCATGAAGCAACTGCTCGGTAGCACTTGGCTGCACAGGGAAACCGTAGACCACAGCACCCAACATCCACTCAGCTCCGACAAAGAAATTGGCCAGGTGAATGCGTGATGTGGCAATGTACTCCGGGTCAATGGCATGCGGGGCAGCACGGGCCGGGAAGGAGGAGAGGAAGCCAACACCCGAATATTGACCAGTGACAGAGCTGCGGGCGCGTGGGAGCACAGGTGGCCCAGACACAAATCTGAGATCACTCTTTGCCATTCTTAAGCCAGCACGAAAGAGCCCTAGGCCCCGCCTTGTAAGGTGTGCCTCAGATACACTGTAAATCCCCGGCAGCAGGTCAGCAACGACCCCATGCTTGCCATTGAGCCCTGTGGGATTGCAGGCACCAATTCGAAAGACTGGCAAGTCCGGAGAATGAGGCGGTCCAGGATTACGGGCTTCACCAACGCGAACACAGGGGCAAGACCAAAGTGCAAGTTTGCCTGCGTCCAGAGGAGGCCTCGGACCACACGGTACCACAACATAAGGCAGATTGTCAAGGTCTCGGCACATAAGGAAGGCGACGTGGCCGCAACTCCGGCCCCAAAGTGACCGCCCCAGTAGCGGGAACCTTACCGGGGCAGCGGGAAGACGAGCCGAAGGATGGCCAAGTGCAACCAAAGGAGGGTGCTCACGCCGTTGAGAATCGTTTTGATGACAATTCGGCATCCCACATAAGCGTTGATGGTTTTGATGGCGATTTGGCGCCCGAGGTGACCGCCCCAGTAGCTGGAACCTTACCGGGGCGACGGGAACACGAGCCGAAGGAGGGCAAAGTGCAACCAAAGGAGTGTTCTTTGCAAGCCATTGAGAACCGTTTTGATGGCAATTCGGCGCCCCAGGTGACCGCCCCAGTAGCTGAAACCTTACCGGGGCGACGGGAAAAGGGGCCCAAGTAGGGTTCGCTGGAAGCTCAACAACTTGTCAACAACGCGTTGAGATTGGTTTTGATGGCAATTGGACGCCAAAGCTGACAGCCCCAGTAGCTGGGACCTTACCGGGGCGACGGGAGAAGGGGCCCAAGTAGGGCAAAGTGCACTGGAAGGACGCCAATTGAACACGCAAGAAGGGCAAGGCCACCTGCAAGCATGCCAACTCGGTGCGCAAAGAGGGGAAAGTGAAGCAACCCAGGGCCAGAAGCAGGAGGCAGCATCAAAAGCGAGGCCCATCTGGGGCGGCGCAGACAAGGTTCCAAGCTGGACCAGGACAGGCGGTTTGCTCAGCTCACGAAGGGCGAAAGACTCAGAGTGTCCGAGCAGCAGCAAAAGGAGGAAAGACCAGATTCGAGATAATGGCTTGTACCATTGGCCAGGTGCAGGCGCGACTTTGGGCCCACCCAGAATCGCACCCTTGCAGACAACTAACGCCTTGGTCAGAGCTGCCCAAACTAACAGAACGGAAGCAGTGAGCACTTGCAGGCCCACAAGGGCATTGAATGCAACGTGTGTGCAGGATGCCCAGAAAGACAAAATCCACAGTAGCGACAACGATTTGCTCAGACTATCAGCCACTGCACGAGGCAAAAACCGTGAATGCTCAGCCAGATCACATTCAACAGCACCCCAAAGGTCATGGCCGGTCCCATGTAGAGGATAAGAAGGGCGATCAACACACGCCTGTGACGGGTGGAAATCCAACGCCGACACGGAGACTGTATGACAAGGCCAAGCCAGGCCAAAGAACACAACAACCGGCAACCAGGCAGACCTGGGAGGAGTCAAGCCTCCGTCCGCGCACGCTTCGGCGCCAGGAGCTCCTCGATCCTCAAAGTTTGACGCTCAAACAACTGATTCATCGCCTCCGTCAGCCGGGTTTCCTGCTGGTCCACCTTGGACGACACCGCTGAGAATCCCACCTCCAGCTTCTGGACACCCACTTCCAGGCTTTGCACACGACCTGAAAAATTCTTCGACACTTCCTCCATCTGAGCCTTGATTTGGGCCTGCAACCTGCCCTCCATGGCTTTAGTCGCCTCACCAGGAACAGCCGCCGGCGCAGCAGCAGCGTGGGCCCGAGCCCTCAAAGCGGAAGCCCACGGGTCATCCTCCTGCAAAGGATCCGGGCCTGAAGTGTTTTGCACTGCTAGGGAGCGACACACTGCCTTGGTGGCAATCACTTGCGGTGGTACATCTGGCTTTGCGGTTGCGGGTTTGACCTCAACTACCAGGACCTCAGCATTGCTGAGTTGAAGAACCTTCGCAGGCGGAGCTTCGGTGGCTTGCACAGCCCACCAAACACCAAGACGCTCCTGACCTGGTACAGGCTGCATAGGCTTGACGTGCCAGCCCCAATCCTTGAGCGAAGAGGCCAGGGCTCGCCTCTGAGTGCCAAAAGGCCAAGGTCCGGTATGAAACAACTTCGCCGTCTGACGATTGACATACGGGGTCCCGGGCTTGATCACTCCATGAAGAGCTTCAGCATGCTCACTCAAACACCTCAGTCCAGAGCGCGAGGACCGCCTCACTCGGGCTCACGACCTTGAAGGTGCCACTGAGGAAGG
Source organism: Symbiodinium sp. CCMP2592 (assembly GCA_905221615.1). NCBI lineage: Eukaryota > Dinophyceae > Suessiales > Symbiodiniaceae > Symbiodinium > Symbiodinium sp. CCMP2592. Next base: position 2,017,589 of record CAJNDT010002224.1, read on the forward strand.
CACGAGCCCACACTTCAAGAAGGGCTGGCGGATCACCAGGAGCCGCAACCCCATGCCACTCATCGCATGTGCACCCCACCCGGGAGCAGGTTCGCAATGGAGCCACAACCTCCAAGATGGCCCGAATCGGCTTCTGGGTCATCAGACTCCAAGGCCCTTCCCATTCGTCGCGGTACACAGCAACCCTGAGCACAGCCGAAGGCGTCAAATCTAAGTTTACTGTGGTACTCGGCACAGCTTTGCCAACCCACTTGTCTCCAATCTGTAACAGCAACGCCGAAAGAAGGATGGGCTCGTCAGTTGCACGAACAAACGCACGGAACCGAACTGGTGTGTGCTTCAGGGTGGTTGCCGCAAGGTCAAAGGCACCAAACCCCAAACCCCCAAACCCTAAACCCTGGCCCTAAACCCCGGACTGTCCTGAATGTACACAGGACAGCTACCTCACCCACGCCACTGGCTCTGGCCTTGCTGCTGGGACTGACTCCTTTGGTTTTTGGGTTTGAGAGGGTTTAGGGTTCCTTTGATAGGGTTTCGGGTTCCTCAAAGGGGAATAATTAGACTAGGGTTCCTTTAAGGGACCTATAAGGGATCTGTAGGGTTTAGGGCTTTAGGGGAAAGTTGTTTAGAAGTTCGGAGAGTCGTAATAGGGCATAAGCGGGTCAGAATAGCCTTCAAGGCAAGTTAGATAGGCTCAAAATGCTCATTGAAAGCACCTCAACAAGGTATAAGTACCCTAAAACAAGGTACTCGGTACCCCTACTTCTTGAAAACAACGCAGAACCCTCACGTGGTTCAAGAAGTCGTAGCCTTTCCGGACAAATCAAATGATTTGCTAACGGATCTCGAAACAGCCCTTGCTGTGGGAGTGGAAACTTTTTCTGGAAGTACTGAATGACGGAAACCTAACCTTAAGCTCGAAAAAAGCCTGTGCCCAAATACTGCCGAGGTTTGTGAACTATAACCCTAGTCCTGGCAACGGAGCCTCCGGCCGTTGGCCGTTTTTGGAGCCTAACAGCTCCCCAAGCGTTTCATAGGCTTAGATCCCCAATACCCAACCTTTAACTAGGTAGGGCTTTGGGATATTTTGTATCTGCTCTTATTGGGCTTAAGAGGATCTTACCTACTAATATTTTTGAAGGGATGCAAGAGGCACCTCCTAGTCAAACTTGTTGGGTCTTTGTAGTTTAGTAGGACTCAGAAAGTTTAACCTTTATTTCTGCGGCTTATTGGGGTAGTAAGTAAGACGAGCCCTCAATCCCAAACCCGAAACCGATCGACTCTAACCTGCGACTCTGTGCTGAAGGTTTTTTGGGCTACCAAGGGCCTCCATAGTAGTTCCTTTTCGTGGGTTCATACTTTTAGAATCCTATAAGGTCATCCCAAATAAAAAGGAACTACTATGGAGCCCATGGGTATACCCAGAAGGCCCAGGCCTGTCCCAAAGCCCTCAACCACCTAGCTTGTTCCCGGGTTGTTTGGACGTGTTGCTTGAAGGAAACACTATGACATGAAAGTCTATACTTCTTTCCCTCCCACTCCCAGGTTACTTCAAAGTCCAGTGTTCCAGCGGCCTCAACCCCTAAACCCCTAAAGCCTAAACCCTAAAACCCCAAAACCCCTAAACCCCGAACCCCTAAACCCTAAACCCTCAACCCCTAAACCCAAACCCCTAAACGCCTAAACCCTAAACCCTTAAACCCTAAGCCGTATCAGAGCTTTCGGGTTTAAGATGCTCCAGGTTTCTCTCGGCCCCGGCCGCGGGCCAAAGGCGAGGTGGACGATCCAGACCCGAACGGACACTTCGATGGAGATGCACTTGCTTTTAGGGTTCCTTCAGGGTTCCTTCAGCACTTGTTATGAAGATTTGCTTGGAGTATGGCGTCGCATTGAAGTTTTTGGCTTTAGGCCTCAGTTTTCCAGGGGTTGGCTTAGGGCGGACAGTTTGGGCGGTTCATGTCTTGCTTGGGATTTTGGTTGTGCCGCAAAACTTGAAGTCTGGCGCCTGTGGTTGAGTATTCAGGCATTTATCCGAACCCCAAAACCCTAAACCGTAGGCCCCTAAACCCTCAACCCTAGGCCCCCAATCTACTCCCTAAGCCGTAGGCCCCTAAACCCTCAACCCTAGGCCCCCAATCTACTCCCTAAGCCGTAGGCCCCTAAACTACTAAACTCTTACTTAAACCCCTAGACCCAGGGTTGAGGGTTTAGAGGTTTAGGGGTTTAGGGTTTAGAGGTTCAGGGGCTTAGGCTGTAGAGGTTTAGGGTATAGGGCTTTAGGGTTTAGAGGTTTAGGGTTTAGGGAAATGAATCCTTTCGAACTTGGACAGAGGGAGCTCGAGCTACGGACGTTTAGGAATTGGCTTTTAGGGTTTAGGGTTTAGGGTTTAGGGGTTAGGGTTTAGGGTTTAGGGGTTTAGGGTTTAGGGTTTAGGGGTTTCAAGTTCAATCAAGATGCAGCGTTCAGGGTTCAGAGTCTGGTCCAGTTTGGCCTTGCATCTTCTCCAGACAGTGGCATAACACTTTAGGGTTCTTGCCTCACGCCGTAACCCGATATTCCCGAAAGTAGTGGTTAACCCCGTGGCCCCCTAGAAACGCTGCAGCAAAGCCCTATGAGCTCCATGCAATCTGGGGTACTTGAGTTCCATACTTCTTAGGGGTACCTAGAACTATTTGTTAATTTTTGGTTATTATATTCCCTAAGAAACATCTAAAATTATAATTGTTGCTAGGGTTCTAAGTTCAGTATAGACTTGAACACTGTATCTGTTGGACCCGTTCCATAAAGAGCCGATGTCATGAGATAAAGTATCAAATTACTTTCTTCTCCCTGGTTACATCAAAGAAAAGGAGTTCTGGGGCTAATAGGAAATTTCATCATCAGAAGTTCCAAGGACTGGCTGCTTGAGGAAATCTGGCAAACCCCATGCCCTCTGGACGTCAGGCTCGATGCTTCTGAACGTGGAGAGATAAGGACATAGACCAAGGTTTCATGTTCATTAGAAGGGTAGTTCTCTAAAATAGGGCTGTTTAGGGTCCCTGTTATAAGCGTGCTGTACTGTAGTGGTACCTGAAAGGGACCTTGCTAAAGAGGACTACTCACACAGGTCAGGAAATGAATACTCGTGCACTTCATCAGGTTCGCAAATCGATTTGCAGGATTCTTGGCATATGCCGCGGCCGGCCAAGAAGAACAGTCTTGTGAAGCTGGACAGGTGAGGGACCCTAATCCCATTGCTAAACCGTAATATAGGGGCCTTGATACTTAGCTATACTATTTTGGGGGGCTCCTTCTTATACTTATCGTAAAATTTACCCCCAAAACTCTATTCTACTTATTAAGGCCCCTGATCTGAAACTGCCGAAAGTAAGCCTGCCAACGTGTCCCTTCTCCACGTTTTGGTCATCGAGGAGATCGACTTGCTGTCAGCCGCCTTGGGGGTTGCTTAGGGTCTCTTCTTGGAGGTTCCTGGGTAGTTATAAGGGTTCCTGTAAGGGTCCCTTTAAGGGGATCTATACGGATTCTATAGGGGTATAGGGTTTAGGGCCTGAAACTCCAAGTTGAAGTACCAGGACCCCCCCAAACTGGCCTTTAGTAGAGCCCTTATGGTCGTTGGTAGTGGGTATTTCGGGTAGAATAGAGGGTAGCTAGGGGGTCTAGGTTATAAGGTTTCTTTAAGGGCCCTGTCAGGGTTCTATAGTGGATCACAGCACCCAGTAGGATTTTTCCGTTCTTTGAATGGGGAGGTTTTTTGCAACCTTACCGACTAAGGCCCTTGTACATTCAAGCGAACCCGATGAAAGCCTGCAACTTCCAGGTTTAGGGTTTAGGGTTTAGGGACCCTTCATGAAGCCCTGGAAACTCCTAGTTACTGAGTCTCATGATCCTTCAGCTCCTTCCTCACGCCTCGAAGGCTTGCAGGGCTCGAGGCTTCAGGTTGAGGATTGAGGCTTCGAGGGCTAGGTCTTGGGACTTAGTAGTTCCTTTAAGGGTACTATAGGGTTCTATAATAAAGGGCTCCTTAAAGGGATCCTTAAAGGGATCTATAAGGGTTCTATAATGGAGGGTCTTGGGTCATTGGGTTTAGAGTGAACGGTAAGGAGCAAGGAAATAAGAAATTATTTTTGCAGTGTACGATGCTCCACGGTATTTGCAAAGCTGGCCATGCCGGCCTAGCAATCCCATATAAGCGGAACACTGAACTAATTTTGCAGTCGACCTTGCATTCGAACGTTTAAATACATATCTTATTTCCAGGCGAGAATCCCATATATAACGCAACCGCAGAGAGGCAGAGAGTGAGAAAGGCATAGAGAGAGGAGAAAGGGAAAGGGAGCCAGAGAGAGAGAACAGAGAGAAAGATAGAGAGAATAATAGAGAGAAGAAGACAGAGAGATAGAGAGAGAGAGATAGAACGCGACACAGAGAGAGAAGAATAGAGAGAGGTATATATATATATATATATATATAGAGAGAGAGAGGAACATGGATTTAGGATAATTAGTGTTTGGCAACGAGGATAACGATGTTCCAACTTTCTGGCTTCTACTGTAGGTCTTGGGGGTTTGTACTCCTACATTCCTGCGATCGTTAATCCAAAGATGCTCACACCACAAACCTTTGTGAGCTTGCGCGGTTCGAGTCGGCGGTATCCAGAGCCGAGAAACGAAGCCAGCAAACATCCCGCGAGCCGCGATCCAAAAGCCTTAAAATCAAAATAATGGACCCTAAAAGCACATAAACATGCGCATTTTATGTGGATAGCCCTACCTTATTGGCCTTCCTTTTAAAAAGGGTTCATGCTTTTGGGGGGCCCTACACAAGGCAACCACGCATTCGCAAGAACAAAGGCGGAAATCTTGTGTTTTTCGGACAGGGGCGACGGGCTCTCCTTGGACACGATGAAGGAGTGCCCTGGCTTGGCTTCAGCAGCCTCGTTGAGCCACCTCGAGCTCTTTTCTGCGAGACCCTAGTAAATCTCTTTGGGTTCTTGTTAAGGGATGTAATGTAAAATACCATAATAAACAGACATATTATTTACTATATATCCCTATCATGGTAACTTCAAGTAATTCAGTAAATTCCCTAACAAGAAGCCAGTTCTTCATGAGTGTTTCAGACAAGATCCTCCAGACTACCAGAACCTGATTCTTGTGCGAGTTTCTTGTACAATTTACCAGAGGAGTTTCAGACAAGGTCCTGCCAACTTCGAGTTTTGTGCGAGTCCGTGTGAATTCGGGACTCACAAATTGAATGCTCCCACACAAACAGGATTTTCACTGGGACGTAGTGTTGCATGCTGATGAATCCAGGAGCTTGTTAGAGACACTATCCGTCCAAGGGGCTGGCAAAATGAAGGATGGTGGCTATAATGCAAGCCCCTATACAACCCAAAACCAATCTCAACCACGATAAAGGCCCCATGGTTGTGATAGTTCACTGAGTTCTGGAGTACCATCTTGAATGCCTTTTTTACCTGTTCCTTGAAGGAGCCATTATGAAATAGATGTCTATATTCTGCCTCGTTTCTTCAAAATCCAGATTCCGTCAGGTCTCCAAAGCCCCGAATTTGTCAGAAGTTGAATCTTAAGAGGTTCCGGGTTTAGGATGTTTAGGATTCAGGGTGTCGGCTCGAGGATGTCTGGGGTTCAGGGCTTACAGTAGAAGCCAGAAAGTTGGAACTTCATTACCCTCATGCCCTTAAAGGTAAAGTATAGGGGATCCTACTGTTGATGGAGGAAATCTTGCACCAGTTTAATTGGCCAAGCCAAGCAGACACCCCACTCCCCCTTTTTAACATTGACCGGTGATCCTCGGAAGTGCCGTGGGTTCCAATGACAAGAATCTTGCACCACCACCTCGGTATCCATCATCTCCAATGTTAAAAAGGGGGTGCGGGGTTATGCTCAAGTGTCGTGTCACCTGTTACTAGGCAGATGGTGCAAGATTTCCTCCATCAACCGACAGGATCCTTCTCGCTGAGACAAAGTAGCCTGTGTCTTCAATCGACTGTACCACGCATCCTGTGACGGGTACCATCCACATGCAGACCAAGCCCGATACATGTCCAAGAAAGCGATACGGCAAGCTTGTTGGCACCGCTGCTTGCTATAGGTACTGCCCAAGACCACACAAGCCGACTGTGGTTGCAGGCTTCCAGGATGCGACTTTTTTTAGCACCCTGACCCGGGTACTCCACTTCGATCCAAGTCTGCTCCATGCCACTCCGCGGCACTCCGGTGGGACTCCCACAGCTCCTCGTGTATTTTGGCTTAGTGTAAAATCCTTACATTTCCCACAGTTAATGCTCAGTTAACACTCAGTTAACACTCAGTTAACACTACAGTTAACACTACAGTTAACACTGCCGAAATGCTGCAAAAACCAGCATTTTCTTCAAATGTGTATAAAAGACACTAAAACTACCAGTTTTTCTTTTTAAAATGCGTGTATTCTGCAAAATGCTGGTTTTTGCGGCATTTCGGCAGTGTTAACTGTAGTGTTAACTGTAGTGTTAACTGAGTGTTAACTGAGTGTTAACTGTAGAAACGGCACACTATGCAGTTAACACTTATTACTCTGCCGAAATGCAAGGAAAACCTGCCTTTAGTACCCCGGTCCTTGACACACAGTGACACACCGACACACATGGTGAGATGGTGAGGGATCGATATTGTGGCTTGTCATCACTTGCATACTGCTTACTGTGACGACAGTGTAAGGTACTGTTGATGGAGGAAATCTTGCACCAGTTTAATTGGCCAAGCCAAGCAGACACCCCACTCCCCCTTTTTAACATTGACCGGTGATCCTCGGAAGTGCCGTGGGTTCCAATGACAAGAATCTTGCACCACCTCGGTATCCATCATCTCCAATGTTAAAAAGGGGGTGCGGGGTTATGCTCAAGTGTCGTGTCACCTGTTACTAGGCAGATGGTGCAAGATTTCCTCCATCAACCGTAGCTCTAATCCTCCCTAAACCCTAAACCCTAAACCCTAGGCCCTAGACCCTAAATCCATGTTCCAACTTTCTGGCGCCTACTGTAAGGTGTTCAGGGGTTGGGGGTCGGAGGCTGGCCGGTTGGATTCATGGCACCGCCCCGGGACCCTTGCTATAGTCAAAGGGGGGGACCCTTAATGGGGACCCCTACCCTACAATGGGCTATATAATGGGTATATAATAGCTATATTAAGGGTATATACCTAGGGGATCCTTATCGAGGGTCCCTCGTTTTACCCTTGGATATAGGGGTCGGAGCCTCTCGCCGAGGCTGATGATAAACTTCGCCAAGCTTGCAGGCTCCACACTTCCATGTCTCAGGGGTTTCTCAAAATTGGGGGTTCCCTTGTTGGGTTCCTATTAAAATACGGCACCTATTATTTAGAGTACCTAGAAAGGGGCCCTAGTTTTGACAACCACCCATGTCTCAGGGGTTTGGGTTTGAGGGTTTAGGGCCTGGCAAGGGGGTTTAGGGCTGGAGGGTTTCGGGTTGGAGGAGGCTTTTAGACGCATTCAATTCACCCAGTGGCCGTTTAGGATTTAGTGTGAGCGTTCTTAGGCTTAAGAGTTCGAAGTGAGACGAGTACATTCAGCTTTGGCTTTGCAAAGCTGTTCACCAGAGGCCAGAACCTGGGTTTGGAGTACCATACTTGAATACTTTTTTGGTACCTGTTCCTTAAAGGAACCATTATGAAATAAAAGTCTCTGCTTTGTCTCCCTGATTACTTCAAAATCCAGAGAAGGGCTTAATCACCTCCTGTATCTACTGACCAAGTTGTTGTCTGGATCCTGCAAAGTTATGATATAACATAGCCTCCTCTTGCTGGCTTAGCCGGTGAGCCCTTGACCCTCAGTGTTGAACCCGAACGCCCTCAATCCAAGACCTCAGAATCCCGAAATCCCACAGCGCTGAACCCTAAAACCTCGAGCCGTGAAGCCCTTTCGGTGTCTATGTTCCTGAACCCTGCGACTGCAATCCCGAAAACCCCTAGCCTAAATTCCCAAACTTTCGCCTCTTGTGAAATCCGCACAAACCCTAAACCCTAAACCGAATGCTCTGTAGGCTAGTATGGGGTAATGTGGTGTGGTGGTGAATCCCCACATGTGCCAAAGCTGGGGCTGCCAAGGCCTCTGCCCGATGGGCATTCCGCTTAACACAGAGTGGCGAGAGGAAAAGGGGCGAGTAAACAACAAAAGAAAACGAATGCTCTTGGTCCTCCCACCCAAGACGCCGCAGCCAGAGAAAGGTTTCCCCTCGTACCAAAACGGGTGGCGCCAGACACATCAGCAGAACTGAACGGGCTCAGCAGCGGCTCGCGACAACATGTACACCTCATGGCTGCAGTCGCACGGTGGAGAAGCAACATCGAGGTTTGTTGCCACATAAACGGCGCAGCACTTCTCCGCGCCTCCTGGCAGTGGCTTTAGGGCTTGGCGTCTAGGGCTGAATAGGGGTTCTAGGATTTGGTTCAATTTTAATTGTCCTTTTGGTTATTGGAGCTTCCGCGTTAGCAACCCCAAGCCGGAAGCCCGATAGCCCCAAAGCCTCAAAGGTGAGTCCCTAGAAGTCCTAAACTCCCGAACCAAATCCATGCTACTTAAAGGGTCATGGGACTTAGTAACTAGGGTTATAATTACGGTAACTATACTTATAACCCCAACAAAGGTACTCATAACCTTACTAAGTCCCATGATCCTCCAAGTAAACCCCAAAATCTTCAGGCCTTCCCTAAACCCTGAACCCTGGAACTCTAAACCCCTAAACCCTACCTTAAGCCGGAATAACCTACCTTTTTAGGGTTCCTTATGATGATTTCCTTTTATAAATCTTAAAAAGGTAGGTTATTCCGGCTTAAGGTAAGACCTAGAGCCGGTACCCTCAAGCCCGCCTTCCCTCGTGCTGCAAATCAGAAGGCCCTGAAGCCCATGATACTTAGTGGTCCAAAACCCAACTTTTCAACTTTTTGGGGCTCTAAAAAGGTAGTCTTGCTGGGAAGTTCGATCTTTTTCTTCCCCCATAGGTATTTGGGAAGTAATCGCCCTTTAGCCCGAGACGCTGAGACTCCCAAGCCTAAAGCCCGGCGACCCCGGACCTTGCTGAAGGATCCAAAAAATTAGTTTGGTAAGGGTTATACCCTATAGTTACAGTAAGCCCCAAAAAGTTGGAAACCGGACTAAAGCCAAATAGTGCTGGGATTCCCACTACATTACTCGTATTCAATGAGGCTGTTGGGTTTCCAACTTTTGGGCTTCTGCTGTAAAGGGTGAAAACCTACTACTATGCAGGGTCTGGCGCTTTTTTGAAGGATCATGGGACTTAGTAATTAACTAGGGTTATAGGTAAGGTACCTATACTTACAACCCCCATTAAGGTACTTATAACCTTACTTACTAAGTCCCAAGATCCTCCAAGTATGGGTAAAGCCTTTGAGCCCCGGAGGTCGTTGTGCCGAGCATGTCGTCGTCTTGGAACCCTTGGAGGAGGCGTCTTCAGGGGCTGGGTTGCTTCTGTTGGCGTCTGCAGGGGCTGGGTTGCTTCCGTTGTGTTTCTGAGGATGGGGGCGATCAGTTTCTGGTGGGGTTTAGCTCGAGGCTGTCCAACACTGCTTACCCTTCATCCAGGTTTCCATCTTTCTGTGGTCCGCTGAGGGCTTTCGAGTTTTGTGGCTTCGGGCTCTAGGGCTTAATTTGACAATTTGCGAACAGAGTCTTGAGGGTTGCGTGGGTTTAGGGTTTGGGGTCTCGGGTTCTAGATACTTGTAGTCTGGCATTGGGGCTTGCTGCTATGATTAGCCTGAGTTTGGAGTACCATACTTGAATACTTTTTTGGTACCTGTTCCTTACAGGAACCATTATGAACTAAAAGTCTATACTTTTTTCTCCCTGGTTACTTCAAAGTCCAGTTAAACATGTGCACAAGAGCCGTAGAGGAAGTTTACTTCCGCGAGGCCCACTAGAACGGGCCTGTTGGGGCCGTTCCCAGGGGTGCTCTAGAATCACAAACCCGAAGACCTGCACCCTTACCCTATAGGACTCGAAGTATACAAATAGTACCTACTTTGGGGTCTAAAGTCTATAAATGCTACCTACTTTGGGCTATTTGGAGTCTTAGGGTTAATGAAACTCTCAACCTCAGATTCTGAGACCCCCAAATCCTAAACCTGTTGCGTCTCGAGTTCTTTTTCGGGGTGTTGCCGAGGCTGAGGATGCGCCGAGCCCTGCAGCCACCAGAGCGCAGTATGCAAAGGCCCTGGAACGGTTTAGGGTTTGCAGGGTTTAGGGTTTGTTCTCCTTCGGATCATTTCTCTGATTTTTATTGTCGCTGTTGGCCCAAGCACTTTGACAACTGCTTTCTTTGACCTGGGTCTCTAGGGTTGAGAGATAGCCTGCTGGGATTTGAGATCAGGGTCTACTAGAATTTGGGGTGTAAGCTTGGGGTACTTGCAGCATCAGCTTGGGGTGGGATTCAGACGTAGACTTCGCGGCGAAGGGTTTTGAGTATTTGGGTTGAAGCTTGAGGGGCCCCCTTAAGCTACCATATAACCGAAAACGGAGCGGGCCGCTCTGCTTTTTTTGTTTTGTTGCTTCGTGCTGTTTGGCTGGTTTAAGGACGGTTGCGAATCATTTCACATCTAGCGCTTCATTTACCTTTGGTTAGTAGGGAATGGAAGAATGGTAGTAACAGTAGTTATAATTGTACCCCATTCCCCCATTCCCTACTAACCAAAGGTAAGTTCAGCATCGCGCAAGTAAACACGCGTTCCGTGCCCTATTCGATGGTCGAAGCCTAGAGTCCTGAACCCCGATATCTCCGAGGAGGCTTCAAGCCATCGCTGGGTTCTCAAGCGATACCCGAATTCCGCTTTTTGAACCTATGAATCCGTAAGGGAACCATGATGAAATACGAGTCTACATTGCTTTTCCCTGGCCCAAGCTCCAGCCGAAAACCCCAAGCCCACGACCCTCAAGCTGAAGAACCCAAGCGCCAACAAGGCAAACCCAAGACCTTGGGTACGGCCCCCACCCGGTAGTAGTTGAATAAATTTTTCGTAATATAGATATATCAGGACCTTAATCGTAGCCCTATTATAGACTCTTACTGTAAGGGGGCAGTACCTAACCAAGACCCCTTAAACCACCCGTCCAAAGCCCGGGTAGAACATAAACCAAAGAACCAAGCACACCGCCCTAAACCTAACCTCAACCCTACGATCAAAAAAAACTCTACGGCTCAGCCACGCGTGCTTGGAAGGAGCCCTCCACACTCCTGGAACAGGCAGCGGCGAGCCAGCTGCGGCTGCTGGCCGTAGAAGTTTACAGCTCTTTCGGGTCTTAAGCACAGAAGTATGTGGATAGGCTGTTTTAAAATTTGCGATGTCCCCTTTCTTGGGCTGAAGTGGATTTTATTTACGAATAGTTTGTTGTCGAAAGCTTTCACTGGCCAACCTAGACAACAACTCTGCAGGAACTCCAGGTGTCCATTTGAGAGATCCGCCGACCTGCTACTGGGTAGTTGTCAAAATTATGGCCCCTTTTTGGGTACCCTAAATAATAGGTGCCGTATTATAATAGGGACCCGGGACCATAATTTTGACAACCACCCTACTACTTCTAGTACATTCCCTAAAGTGTAGGATCCTTATAAGCACCCCTCCGTAAGGCTTGGAGTTCAGAACCCCTATGACTACAGACCCGAAGCCCTAGACCAGAATGTCTTGTAGCAACGCTTATATATAGCAGCCCTTATAGACAAGTCCACGGCAACCGATGTACCCCCTGTATAATTAAATCATTATAAAGTTCTGGCAGCAGCAAACCCTGAAAAACCTCAACCCTAAGCCCTTATCGAACCCTAACGGCCTTACCTTAAGCCTTCCCGTAAACTTCAAGAACCCTATACAGCATGACGCCCAGCTCTAAACCCCTAAGTAACCCTTATCGAACCATCACGGACTCCTTACGGCACTTATCGAGCCGCTACAGAGCGAAGCCTGCAGAACAGATGTGGAACCCGTATAGAACTCCTTATTGTGGAACGCTCACAACGTCGTGAAATCCCTACACTAAACCTTGTAGAAGCCTGTTCCAAAGCCCTTGCGGTAAGCCTCATGGAAGCTTGATAGAACCCGTATAGAGCCCTTGTTTATTTCAATCCCTCGTTTCAAAACCCTATAGGCCCTAGCCCTCAATAGTAAGCCTGAGTAAACTTTATAGTAAGACCCAAAAAGTTGGAAACCGGATTAAGGACAATTAGTGCTGAGATTCCTTATATTTTACTCTCAAGGATTGAGGCTATTGAATTTCCAACTTTTGGGCTTCTGCTGTATTATAGTAATACCAAGCCTTAAACCCTTAATCCTAAACCCTAAACCCTACCTACCTATAGTCTCCATTGTAGTTCCTTTTTGGGGTTACCTTTTAGGATCGTTAATACAAAATTGGTTAAACCAAAAGAAGGAACTACAATGGAGACTATAGGTACCATCAATACTGTTGATGATATAAATCCTGCATTACCTTAAGGGCCCTAAACTATGGGAAGTATAGTATATTCCTTATTATGGGAAATGCAGGATTTCTATCATCAACCGTAGTAAACCTCAAAGCCCCCGTCGCCCAGGCGCCTCGAGCGGCAAGGCTTCGACTCCCCCAGGGCAGCTTTGGGCTTCCAGGCGAGGGGTGTGGGAGGAATCTGGGTCCAAATAGATGCCTTTAAGGGGATCTAGAGGGATTCTATAAGGGTATAGGGTTTAGGGCCTACTTCATGGGTAGTTATAGGTAGGATTATAAGTCCCGTAATATGGGTTATATGTCTGGTTGCCCTACTTATAGCCCCACCCATGGACCTCCAAGCAGACGGTGGGGGGGGGGGGGGGGGGTGGCCGGCTTAAATAGGGTCTATTTGGCAGCTGGATGGCTGTGTTTTTGCATTCAAGTAGTGCTTATTCTCATCACCACAGACCACGCCATGACACGGGTGACGTAGGCACAGACTCCATGCGTGCATAATTGATCGTTGAAAATGTCTGCGCTCTCGTGGTGCCTAGCTGCGTATTACACTGCGACATACAAGCGGCGGCCACTTGCGCCCAAAGTTCGTGTGAATGTAATGTAATGTTTAACCAATCAGAATGTCCACGACTCCTTGGAATGTAGACAGACGGCTCAAGAAAGGGTGGAGATTCCCCCAACCCTCAACGAAAACACGGAGAAAGTCTCTCCAAGTCATTCAGCTGATTTCTAGCAGCGAGCTCCTCTACCTCTTGGTAAGTCTCCATCTCCTCTGACGATAAATGAAGGGAGCTCGCTGCTTCGTCATCCGCAAGAAATGAGCTTCTTTTCCCCAAAAGGGTAAGGAAGAGATCCCTTGGCACATCCTCTACCGCAGCATCTCAAATGAGCAGAGAACCCTTCCAACTTCACGGGAAAAAAGAACTCCGGCTGCCTCTCAGTCGACAAGAAGAGAGAGGAGCTCCTTGTCGTCCCCTCTTCCTCCTCAAGGGATAGAAGAGAGATAGCTTTCAAGAAGTGAGGACTGAGCTGTCTCAATCTTCAAAAGAAGAGTCTGATCCTCCCCTTAGCCTTCAATAAGACATGAGCAGCCCTCTACCCCATCCTCTGAATTAGCTTCCAAAAAAATCCTTTGCCTCATCCTCGACAAGAAGAGACTGAGAGCTTCCTCCAAACTAATGGGACAAAAGAAAGCGCCATCTCAACAAAGCAAACAGGCCGCTCCAACTTCACGAGAAAGAAGAGGGCTCCGTTTACCCCTCGGCAAGAAGAGACCTCCTTTCTTTCTTGAAAAGGGGAGGACACTCAAGAAGAAAGGGTGGAGCTCCCCCAATTTTCAAGTAGAGACATCTGGTCATCCCTCAGCATTTAAAAGGAAAAGACCTCATGCTCCAAAACAAGAAGAGAGTCCCCAGGATATTCGTGGCAACAAAAGAGAGCATCCTTCTTACCTCTTGGTATGTCGCCTCTTCGTCTTAAGGAGATTGAAGAGACCTCGCTCCTAGCAAGAAAGGACAGAGCTCCCCTAGCTTCCAAAAAGAAAGATTGTCTACCTCATCCTCCACAAGAAATCACTGAGAGCTTCCTCCCATCATCTCCTCTGACGATAAATGAAGGGAGCTCGCTGCTTCGTCATCCGCAAGAAATGAGCTTCTTTTCCCCAAAAGGGTAAGGAAATCCCTTGGCACATCCTCTACCGCGGAGCAGAGAACCCTTCCAACGTCACGAGAAAAAAAGAACTCCGGCTGCCTCTCAGTCGACAAGAAGAGAGAGGAGCTGCTTGTCGTCCCCTCTTCCTCCTCAAGGGATAGAAGAGAGATAGCTTTCAAGAAGTGAGGACTGAGCTTCTCAATCTTCAAAAGAAGAGTCTGATCCTCCCCTTAGCCTTCAATAAGACATGAGCAGCCCTCTACCCCATCCTCTGAATTAGCTTCCAAAAAAATCCTCTGCCTCATCCTCGGCAAGAAGAGACTGAGAGCTTCCTCCAAACTAATGGGACAAAAGAAAGCGCCCTCTCAACAAAGCAAACAGGCCGCTCCAACTTCACGAGAAAGAAGAGGGCTCCGTTTACCCCTCGGCAAGAAGAGACCTCCTTTCTTTCTTGAAAAGGGGAGGACACTCAAGAAGAAAGGGTGGAGCTCCCCCAATTTTCAAGTAGAGACATCTTTTCATCCCTCAGCATTTAAAAGGAAAAGACCTCATGCTCCAAAACAAGAAGAGAGTTCCCAGGATATTCGTGGCAACAAAAGAGAGCATCCTTCTTACCTCTTGGTATGTCGCCTTTTCGTCTTAAGGAGATTGAAGAGACCTCGCTCCTAGCAAGAAAGGACAGAGCTCCCCTAGCTTCCAAAAAGAAAGATTGTCTGCCTCATCCTCCACAAGAAATCACTGAGAGCTTCCTCCCATCATCTCCTCTGACGATAAAATGAAGGGAGCTCGCTGCTTCGTCATCCGCAAGAAATGAGCTTCTTTTCTCCAAAAGGGTAAGGAAGAGATCCCTTGGCACATCCTCTACGGCAGCATCTCAAAGGAGCAGAGAACCCTTCCAACGTCACGAGAAAAAAAGAACTCCGGCTGCCTCTCAGTCGACAAGAAGAGAGAGGAGCCCCTTGTCGTCCCCTCTTCCTCCTCAAGGGATAGAAGAGAGATAGCTTTCAAGAAGTGAGGACTGAGCTTCTCAATCTTCAAAAGAAGAGTCTGATCCTCCCTTAGCCTTCAATAAGACATGAGCAGCCCTCTACTCCAAAAACTCATCCTCGACAAGAAGAGATTGAGAGCAATCTAAGGCGGCAGAAGAAAGCGCCATCTCAACAAAGCAAACAGGCCGCTCCAACTTCACGAGAAAGAAGAGGGCTCCGTTTACCCCTCGGCAAGAAGAGACCTCCTTTCTTTCTTGAAAAGGGGAGGACGCTCAAGAAGAAAGGGTGGAGCTCCCCCAATTTTCAAGTAGAGACATCTGGTCATCCCTCAGCATTTAAAAGGAAAAGACCTCAAGCCCCAAAACAAGAAGAGAGTCTCCAGGTGATTTGTGGCAACAGAAGAGAGCATCCTTCTTACCTCTTGGTATGTCGCCTTTTCGTCTTAAGAAGATTGAAGAGACCTCGCTCCTAGCAAGAAAGGACAGAGCTCCCCTAGCTTCCAAAAAGAAAGATTTTCTACCTCATCCTCCACAAGAAATCACTGAGTGCTTCCTCCCATGTAATGAGACGCAAGAGAGCTTCATCTCAGCCCAGCAGACAGGCCTCTCCAAGTTCACGAGAATTCAAAGGTCTCCGTTTACCCATCGGTCGGAAAGAAAATAACTCCTTTCTCTCTTCATAAGGGGTTGAATCTTGCGCATTTCTTTTACCTTTTCAAAAGATGGAGAACAGCATACGCACAAGAAGAAGAAACCTCCTTTCTCTCTTGGCAGTGGAAAGAGATCCTGATTACTTCCCTTACCTTTTCAAAAGATGGAAAAGGGCATACGCTCAAGAAGAAAGGGCGGAGATGCCCCCACCCCTCAACGAAAACACGGAGAGAGTCCCTCCAAGTCATTCAGCTGATTTCGAGCAGCGAGCTCCTCCCTCTCTTGGTAGGTCTCCATCTCCTCTGAAGAGAATTGAAGGGAGCTCGCTTCTAGTCGAAGAAGACAAGGCTCAACGCATCTCCAGTTTCAAAAAGAACTGCGGCTGCCTCTTAGTCGACAAGAAGAGAGAGGAGCTCCTTGTCGTCCCCTCTTCCTCTTCAAGGGATAGAAGAGGGATAGCTTTCAAGAAGTGAGGACAGAGCTCGCTCAATCTTCAGAAGAAGAGTCTGATCCTCCCCTCATCCTTCAACAAGACATGAGCAGCCCTCTACCCCATGCTCTGAATTAGCTTTCAAAAAGACAAATCCTCTGCCTCATCCTCGACAAGAAGAGACTGAGAGCTTCCTCCAAACTAATGGGACAAAAGAAAGCGCCATCTCAACAAAGCAAACAGGCCGCTCCAATTTCATGAGAAAGAAGAGGGCACCGTTTACCTTTCGGCAAGAAGAGACCTGCTTTCTTTCCTGATATGGGGAGGGGATCCTGATTATTTCCGTCGCCGTTTTAAAAATGGAAGAGAGCATACACTCAAGAAGAAAGGGTGGAGCTCCCCCCAACTCAAGAAGAAAGGGTGGAGCTCCCCCCAATTTTCAAACAGAGACATCTGGTCGTCCCTCAGCCTTCAAAGGGAAATGACCTCATGCTCCAAAACAAGAAGAGAGTCTCCAGGATATTCGTGGCAACAGAAGAGAGCATCCTTCTAGCAGAGAGCCTTTTTACCTCTTGGTATGTCGCCTTTTCGTCTTAAGAAGATTGAAGAGACCTCGCTCCTAGCAACAAAGACAGAGCTCCCATAGCTTCCAAAAAGAAAGATTTTCTACCTCATCCTCCACAAGAAATCACTGAGAGCTTCCTCCCATGTAATGAGACGCAAGAGAGCTTCATCTCAGCCCAGCAGACAGGCCCCTCCAAGTTCACGAGAATTCAAGGTCTCCGTTTACCCATCGGTCGGAAAGAAGATAACTCCTTTCTCTCTTCATAAGGGGTTGGATCTTGAGCATTTCTTTTACCTTTTCAAAAGATGGAGAACAGCATACGCACAAGAAGAAGAAACCTCCTTTCTCTCTTGGCAGTGGAAAGAGATCCTGATTACTGCCCTTACCTTCTCAAAAGATGGAAAACAGCATACGCACAAGAAGAAGAAACCTCCTTTCTCTCTTGGCAGTGGAAAGAGATCCTGTTATTTTCTTGACGCTCAAGAAGAAACGGTAGGGATTCCCCCAACCCTCAACGAAAACACGGAGAGAGTCCCTCCAAGTCATTCGGCTGATTTCTAGCAGCGAGCTCCTCCCTCTCTTGGTAGGTCTCCATCTCCTCTGAAGAGAATCGAAGGGAGCTCGCTTCTAGTCGAAGAAGACAGGGCTCAAAGCATCTCCAGTTTCAAAAAGAACTGCGGCTGCCTCTTAGTCGACAAGAAGAGAGAGGAGCTCCTTGTCGTCCCCTCTTCCTCCTCAAGGGATAGAACAGAGATAGCTCTCAAGAAGTGAGGACAGAGCTCTCTCAATCGACAAAAGAAGAGTCCGATCCTCCCCTCAGCCTTCAATAAGACATGAGCAGCCCTCTTCCCCACCCTCTGAATCAAGAAAGAAACCCTTCTAACTTCTCCATGTTGCCACCACTTCCTCTCCAAGGGATAGAAGAGAGATATCTCTCAAGAGGTGAGGACAGAGCGTTCTCATTCCTAGTTATTCTTGGCAAGAGCAGATTTCCCTAGAGGAGATTTCTTATACCTTCCTCAGTCGCCAGCCTTCAAAAGAAAAGACCTCATGCTCCAAAGCAAGAAAACAGTCCCCAAAGGTTGTTCGTGGCAAAAGAACAACGCATCACGAGAAAGAAGGGAGCTCCGACTGCCTCTCTGGCGATAAGAAGAAAACTTCTTTCTCTGTTCGTCAGCAGCGACAGCTCCTGAACATCTCCTCCTCGAGAAAAAAACTTGGAAGGGAGCGTACGATCAGGAAGGAAGGATAGAGCTTTTCCAAATTTCAATCCTTGACAAGAGAATGGCCGGTCCTCCCCGTGGCCTTCAAAACGAGACGAGAAGCCCAAGCCCTCTACCTTACCCTGCTGTGAAGCAGGAAGAGAGCTCACTCCAAGTTATTCTTGGTAAGCGACGAGAGCTTTATTTCAGCAGAGAGAGCCTTTACCTCTTGGTAAGTCGCTTTTATCTTAAGAAGATTGAAGAGACTTCGCTCCTAGCAAGAGAAGCCAGGGCTCCCCTTGCTTCCAAAAAGAAAAGTCTTCTACTTCATCCTCCACAAGAAATGATTGAGAGCTTCCTCCCATGTAATGAGACGGGAGAGAGGTCCATCTCAGCACAGCAGACAGGCCCCTTCAACTTCACGAAAGACAAGAGAGCTCCATCTACCCCTGCGTCGGCAAGATTTTTTTTCCTTGAAGTTCTGCAAAAAACACAGAGAAAATCACAGATCACAAGGGTGTCGCCCCAAGATTTGTACAGACTCAGATCCCAAAACCCAGATCGCAAGGGGTGTCCCCCTAAGGGTTCGTTGAAACAACAAGTTCCAAAACAATAAATCGCAAGGGGTGTCTCCCTAAAGCTTTTTATAACAAAAGAATTCCAACACCACAAATCGCAAGCGGTGTCCCCCCCAAGGTTTTGTAAGAACTCAGATCCCGAAATCACAGATCGCAAGGGGTGTCTCCCCAAGGTTTTGTGAAAACTCAGAACCGAAATCCACAGATCGCAAGTGGTGTCCCCCTAAAGGTTGTTATAACAAATAAGTTCCAAAATCACAAATCGCAAGGGGTGTCCTCCTAATCCCTGCGAGCCGCGACCGAGCAGAAAGCCTGTAAATACCGCGTTAAAAACAACGGCCAGGGACCCCACACATCTCGCGCAAAATCTGGCGGAAGTGATCCGCCACCGAGCAAAAAGCTTGTAAATACCGCATTCAACAAAGGGCCAGGGATTTCACACATCTGTTGGCAAAATCTGGCGGAAGTGAGCAGTCGGTACTTCCGCCAGATTTTGCCAACAGATGTGCGAAATCCCTGGCCCTTTTTGTTTAATGCGGTATTTACGGGCTTTTTGCTCGGTGGCGGATCACTTCCGCCAGATTTTGCCCGCAGATGTGTGGGATCCCTAGCCCTTGAAGTGGTGGGTGAGAGGGTGGTGGGAGGGTGTCTGGGAGGTAGCGTGGGCAGGAGGTGGAGGGAAGGTTGTGTAAGAACTCAGATCCCAAAATCATAGATCGCAAGTGGTGTCCCCCTAAGGTCTTGTGAAAACTCAGATCAGAAAACCACAGAGCGCAAGGGGTGTCCCCCTCATCCCTGCGAGCCGCGACCGAGCAGAACGCCTGTAAATACCGCGTTAAAACAACGGCCAGGGATCTCACACATCTGCGGGCAAAATCTGGCGGAAGTGATCCGCCACCGAGCAAAAAGCCTGTAAATACCGCATTAAACAAAGGGCCAGGGATTTCACACATCTGTTGGCAAAATCTGGCGGAGGTACCGACTGCTCACTTCCGCCAGATTTTGCCAACAGATGTGTGAAATCCCTGGCCCTTCGTTGAATGCGGTATTTACAGGCTTTTTGCTCGGTGGCGGATCACTTCCGCCAGATTTTGCCCGCAGATGTGTGGGATCCCTAGCCCTTGAAGTGGTGGGTGAGAGGGTGGTGGGAGGGTTTAATTCCCGGCCCCAATTAAATAATTTAAATAATTTAAATAGTTTAAATAATTTACATAATCTAAACAATTTAAGTCCTGAGGGAGGGGGTGGGGCGGGCGGGTCCGGACCCCCCCGCGGGAATTGAATAATTTAAATACGGGCGAGGCCCCCGGATTTAAATTATTTAAATTATTTAATTCCCGGCCCCGCCCCTCCCCCAGACCCCCCTTCCCCAGGATTTAAATTATTTAAATTATTTAAATTATTTAAATTATTTAATTCCCGGCCCCAATTAAATAATTTAAATACGGGGGAGGCCCCCGGATTTAAATTATTTAAATTATTTAATTCCCGGCCCCAATTAAATAATTTAAATACGGGCGAGGCTTCCGGATTTAAATTATTTAAATTATTTAATTCCCGGCCCCAATTAAATAATTTAAATAATTTAAATAAGTTAAATAATTTAAATAATTTAAATCCTGAGGGAGGGGGTCCGGGGCGGGCGGGTCCGGACCCCCCCGCGGGAATTAAATAATTTAAATACGGGCGAGGCCCCCGGATTTAAATTATTTAATTCCCGGCCCCGCCCCTCCCCCAGACCCCCTCCCCCAGGATTTAAATTATTTAAATTATTTAAATTATTTAATTCCCGGCCCCAATTAAATAATTTAAATACGGGGGAGGCCCCCGGATTGAAATTATTTAAATTATTTAATTCCCGGCCCCAATTAAATAATTCAAATACGGGCGAGGCCTCCGGATTTAAATTATTTAAATTATTTAATTCCCGGCCCCAATTAAATAATTTAAATAATTTAAATAATTTAAATAATTTAAATAATTTAAATCCTGAGGGAGGGGGTCCGGGGCGGGCGGGTACGGACCCCCCCGCGGGAATTAAATAATTTAAATACGGGCGAGGCCCCCGGATTTAAATTATTTAAATTATTTAATTCCCGGCCCCGCCCCTCCCCCAGACCCCCCTCCCCCAGGATTTAAATTATTTAAATTATTTAAATTATTTAAATTATTTAAATTATTTAAATTATTTAATTCCCGGCCCAAATTAAATAATTTAAATACGGGGGAGGCCCCCGGATTTAAATTATTTAAATTATTTAATTCCCGGCCCCAATTAAATAATTTAAATACGGGCGAGGCCTCCGGATTTAAATTATTTAAATTATTTAATTCCCGGCCCCATTTAAATAATTTAAATAATTTAAATAATTTAAATAATTTAAATCCTGAGGGAGGGGGTCCGGGGCGGGCGGGTCCGGACCCCCCCGCGGGAATTAAATAATTCAAATACGGGCGAGGCCCCCGTATTTAAATTATTTAAATTATTTAATTCCCGGCCCCGCCCCTCCCCCAGACCCCCCTCCCCCAGGATTTAAATTATTTAAATTATTTAAATTATTTAAATTATTTAAATTATTTAATTCCCGGCCCCAATTAAATAATTTAAATACGGGCGAGGCCCCCGGATTTAAATTATTTAAATTATTTAATTCCCGGCCCCAATTAAATAATTTAAATACGGGCGAGGCCTCCGGATTTAAATTATTTAAATTATTTAATACCCGGCCCCAATTAAATAATTTAAATAATTTAAATAATTTAAATAATTTAAATAATTTAAATCCTGAGGGAGGGGGTCCGGGGCGGGCGGGTCCGGACCCCCCCGCGGGAATTAAATAATTTAAATACGGGCGAGGCCCCCGTATTTAAATTATTTAAATTATTTAATTCCCTGCCCCGCCCCTCCCCCAGACCCCCCTCCCCCAGGATTTAAATTATTTAAATTATTTAAATTATTTAATTCCCGGCCCCGGCAGATTCCCCCGGATTTAAATTATTTAAATTATTTAATTCATGGCCCCGCCCCTCCCCGGACCCCCCTCCCCCAGGATTTAAATTATTTAAATTATTTAAATTATTTAAGTTATTTAATTCCTGGCCCCAATTAAATAATTTAAATACGGGGGAGGCCCCCGGATTTAAATTATTTAATTCCCGGGGTCCAGGCGCGCTGGAACACCACATGGGGTCTATTTGGCAGCTGGCGCGTGGAGTCCTGCCAATACACACACATCCAGCTGCCAAATAGACCCGGTTTAAGCCACAGCTCGGGGGGGGGGTGGCTAGTAGTAGTAGTAGTAGTAGTAGTAGTAGTAGTGGTAGTAGTAGCAGTAGTAGTAGTAGTAGTAGCAGTATAGTAGTAGTAGTGGTAGTTAGTTAGTAGTAGTAGTAGTAGTAGTAGTAGTAGTAGTAGTAGTAGTAGTAGTAGTAGTAGTAGTAGTAGTAGTAGTAGTAGTAGTCGTAGGAGTAGTAGTAGTAGTAGTAGTAGTAGTAGTAGTAGTAGTAGTAGTAGTAGTAGTAGTAGTAGTAGTAGTAGTAGTTTAGTAGTAGTAGTAGTAGTAGTAGTAGTAGTAGTAGTAGTAGTAGTAGTAGTAGTAGTAGTAGTAGTAGTAGTAGTAGTAGTAGTAGTAGTAGTAGTAGTAGTAGTAGTAGTAGTAGTAGTAATGATAATAATCACACCTCGCCGATGCCATAACAGTCACAGACTATGGAACTCGCTCGCTCTGGGAGGTCGAGGATTGGAAGTTTCGGTCACTGCGGTGCCTTTCAACCTAAAGCCCTGCGCTAAACTCGGAACCCTAATCTCTAAACTGAAATCTTTGTTTGGCCTCCGAAGTTACCAGCAGCTTTGCACACCTGCGCGCAATCCTGCGGCGGTCAGAAAAGTCAAGGGCCTAGGATATAGGTTTCAGTGTCTCCGTGGTTTTGGGTCTTGGGGCTCCATTATAGCCTATCGGTGCAATGTAACCTTTGAGAAAGGAGCCGCTGGTATGAGTAAAGTCAAGACGAAAGCGAAGCCCTTAACCCCAAAACCCTACAGAAGATCCCCAGAACCCTAAACCCTAAACCCAAAACCCTAAGCCCTTCAGAAGCATCCCCATCCCAAGGCTATGAGCCCAACTCGTGCACTTATCGACCCCGGCTGTCAAGTTCTTTCTCTAGAACTTCGGACACAGTTTAGGCCTAGGCTTTAGCGCTGAGGGGTTTTTGTCTTTTTAAAGCACCTTTAAAGGGCTTAGTTAGAGCTATAGGCTTCAGGGTTTGGGACGATTAGATGGAAAAATGCAACTTTGGACCATGCCAAGACATGGAACCCTATGGAATGTACGGACTTTGTTTATTGATTTTCTAAGGTTATGGGATCACGCATATATGTCAAGAAACCTCAAGGAATAATACCGGTCAGAATTTAAGCCGCTGTACCGTAAGCCCTAAACCCTAAACCCCAAAAGCCCTAAACCCGATACCTTAAACCCAAAAACCCCAAAGCCCCAAACCCTAAAGGCCCCAACCCCCCACAAACCGTAAACCCTAACCCTGCTAAACCCTAAAGGCCCTAAGCCATATACCCTTACAGTACCCTTATATAGATCCCTGTAAAGGAAACCTTATGGACCCCCATACCCTAAACCCGAAGCTACACCATATTCTCCCGCTCTCTCTGTCAGCCCAAGGATCGACACTGATATAGTAGCAGAGGCCATTCGCGGCATTGAGGCGCCCTGCGTGCTCCCACCTTGAAGCTGCGGGTCGAGCGTTTACGGCTTAGGCTCGGGATTCAGCATTCGGTGTTGATGAGTTTATGGTTACTAGGTTGGCCCCTTAAAGCCTCTGAAAAATATTCGTAAATAGGGTCCTACTAAACCCAATAAGGGAAAATATAAAATGTCCCAAAGGCCTACCTAGGTTAAGTGAGGCAAGGAGTCGGGGGTCTGGCTGCAACTTGCATTTTTTCTTCTACAGCGATCCTAGAAAATGGAAGATGGGCATAGGATGACTACTGCTAGGATCCCTCATATTATACCTTGTGGGCATGAGAACTGTAATGCTCCAACTTTAGGGCGTCGACTGTATGGCTCAACAGAAAACTGCCCAGACTTCCGGAATAGTGCAAGAGGCCCCTGCTACTCTAGTGGTTTAGGGTTTAGGGTTTAGGGTTTAGGGTTTAGGGCAAGAGTGGAACCGAATGGGTCTCGCAAGATTCCCGGATCAGAGCAGAAGCATCCGGAGGATTCCAGAAATGTATCAGTTGAGTTACAGGACTCTCGGTACGAAGACAGTCAAAAAAGCGTTCTCTTTGCGGGCGGGTGTGCAGACCATTGTGCATGTGCTTGGCTAAAGCATTCGTCGCTCTCTCTCTCTCTCTCTCTCTCTCTCTCTCTCTCTCTCTCTCTCCGTCTTTTTGTCTGTCTCTCTCGTTCTCTCTCTCTGTATCTTTTGCTTGCTTGCTGGGTTGCTTGCTTGCTTGCTCGCTCGCTGCCACTTCCCCCCTCCCTGCGCGCTGTGCTACACCTGTGTCCGAGTCTGGATAAAGGTGACACTTGGAGCCTGCCTCTATCTCTCTCTCTCTCGCTGGCTCTTTGACACGCTCTTTTGTTTCTTCCCCTCTCTCTCATTGAATCTTAGTCATACGTTTAAACCCACATCTACTTCTCGTTTTCGGCACACGCCTACAAACTAATTCACACTCGCGAGCAAGCGAAAAAAGGAGACAAGCAGCGGGTCTCTGCGTGCAGCAAGCAGAAGCCAAGTACCAACCCTTCTACGGATATTTGTAAGCAAATCGTAATAAGGAGCCCCAAAAGGCGATTATTTGGGGTTAAGGATTTATATAAGGAAATCACACTAAGGAGCCCCATAAGGAGGTGTATTTGGGGGCGAAGTTCCCCACACCATTCCAATTCTGACCGGGTAGCTCGGCCCAAATGGCTGGCAAACAGAGAATGTTATTGCCGCCATCCTGGGTGTACAGGGAACGGTTGTGATCTAGGGATTAGGGTGTAGGGTTTAGGATTTAGGGCTTAGGGTTCAGGGTGTAGGTTTTAGGGTTTAGGGTTTAGGGTGTAGGGTTTAGGGTTTAGGGTCTCGGGCGCAACTCCCGGGCGCTTAGTAGGGAATGGGGGAATGGATCCCTAAAGAAGTCCCTATATAATCCCCAGTAATAGTCCCCATAGTCCATTCCCCCATTCCTGCTAAGCACCAGGGAGACAAGAAACGGTCCTGATCTAGGAACGTAGATCTAGGGCTGTCTCAACCGCCTTTCAGCGTTACAAAGAGACCCGTTTGTGTAGATTTAATTGCTCCAACTCTTGCGAGCATCGATCCTCTAACGGTGTGTTCGGATCAGCGCTCTTCCGCATGCTCAGTGTCCTACGATCGAGCTGCTCATGTCAACCTCATGGTAAGGAGGTCAGTGCTGAGATCCGGGCTGGAGTTAGGATCTATGCCCGGATGCTTACCCGGAACCGTAAACGCTGAATCTCAGACCCGGAACCCGATTTCTTGTTATTTGGGGCCCACCGCTGTGCAGATCTGAAGCCGCAGCAGCCAGAGCACGAGTTTAAGGCAGCGCAATGCGTACAAAGAAATCACAAGTGCTCCACCCG
Source organism: Symbiodinium sp. CCMP2592 (assembly GCA_905221615.1). Lineage (NCBI taxonomy): Eukaryota > Dinophyceae > Suessiales > Symbiodiniaceae > Symbiodinium > Symbiodinium sp. CCMP2592. The sequence continues at coordinate 2,042,772 of CAJNDT010002224.1, forward strand.
ATGTCCTGAAAAGGTTGCGACAACACAAGGAGGGGGGGGCAACCGTCTCTAGAGCCTTGGTAAACTGACACAGCATCTGTTATACCGGCTTGCAGCTGCGACGACGAAGCCCTGAACCCTGGACCCCAGATCCTCAACTCTATCAAGCCTAAATCCCAAGCCCTAAACTCTATAAGCCCTCCGAAACCCTGAACCCTAAACTCAGTACACCCTAAACTCCAAACCCCAAGCCTTAAACGTAACTTCAAACCCCAAGCCCTAAACTCCATGTCTATAAGCCCTAAACCCCAAACCCCTAAGATCTACAAGCCCTGAATTATGGCCAACACGGGTCCCGACAGACCTTTGATTGCAGCAGCCCAATTCGAAAGGCTAGATCCCAAATGGTATGGCAACTTAACTCCGTAGTCCCCGAGCACATCATTCAGCGAGACTTGGTCCTTTCGAAGCCCCTAGTCAATTCTAAACCTGTTTAGGCTTTAGGGGTTTTAATTTGAAATAAGTTGTCAGCAAAGTCGCTGCTTCGCAGTGGGTGGGTGCCAGACGATGCACGCTATACCTCGCGCACCAGCGCTGCAATTGCGGGTGATTACACAAGTTCAATTTGGGATCCTGAAACCCGGAAGCCCTGAAGCCTAAACCTTAGAAGGGGCCCCCACCCTGTAATCGTGGTATAATAGGAATATAGTAGGGCCCTAGTATAATCCTCATAGTCACTATTACAGGGTGGGGGCAGCTTCTAGCCTAAACCCCTAAAGCCTTAAACTCGCAACCAGAGAACCCAAAACTGTCGACCCAAAGCCACGAAGCTCTTCCTTTCAGAGATGGCTTCTCTGCAGCCTATCCTTCCCAAGTCTTCGATCAGCTCAAACGAGAATCGCATGATGCCGTCTAGCTGAATCCCTCAACCCTAAGCCCCTAGATTGCTTACTAACCCTGAAACCCTAAAACACAAAAAAAACTAACCGTAAACCTGAAATCCTGACCTTACTAACTACTACTTGAAACCTTAGACCCCAATCCCTCATCACTAAAGCCTTAACCTTAAGCCCTGAATTCAACCCACGAGAATTCGGTGAAGCGGCTCCAAGCTGCCCGACTGGAGGATGTACGCGTGGTTGCACTTCGTGTTGGGCAGGAATACCTCTGTCCCAAGGGCTTCGAAGTACTCACAAAAGTAGAAACTATAGGGTTGCTTCTCGTTACTATTATGGTTCGGGTGACTATTCCCCATATAGGCGTTGGGTGTGACGAAACCCTACATAAACGTTTCGGGTAGGGTTCCAGCTGGGATCTGATAATTCTCGGGTTCCGGGTAAAGTCTGAACTTTCTCTAAGCACTGAAACTAAACCCCTGAGCACCGACAAGTAAACCCTCAGACCGTAGCAAAAGAAAAGCAAAGACTAAAGTCCACAGACTAAGCCCCCAGCCCCCTAATCACTGATGCGCAACCCTTGAAGGAACCCTAGCGCCTCTGGAGTAAGCCATCCTGAATCCTAAACTCGAACCCTACATGCTAAGCCTGGGATAGGCGCTGGGATAGGCGCAGCTTGCGTCAGTATGAAGTATGAAGAGAAGGAGACGAACAGCAAAGGCAATGATGCCAACCATCGTAAGCATAATCTTAAGCATCATCACATCCATGACTAGACTATCATCATCATCATCATCATCATCATCATCCTGCTAGGAATCGGAAAAGTAGGAGATGAGCCAAACTGCATCCTGGCCAAGCTTGCAGACGTTCTCCCGCATGCTGTGGTGGCAGACGCCTTTGAGAGTTTAGGATTTGGGGTTTAGGGTTACCTTGATCCTAAACCTTAAGCAGTTTTTCGGGAGTTCCTTGAAGGATTCCTGATGGGGCCCGGTTGGGATTTGGGATAGCAGGTACCCTAAACCCTAAACCGCTTTTCGGGAGCTCCTTGACGGGCTTGACAGGGCTCCACACCTGTTCTCTAAAAAGAGGCTCAACATGGGAGTTTCCGAAAATTGGGACCCTAATGGAGCACCCGACATAGTAGGATCCTTACTATAAGGATCCCAAAATAAGGTACTCCAAACTTTCGGAAACTCCCACATGAATCCAGGAGAGGCTTCGTCAAGGGTCCCACGCCTTAGCCGCCCTTAGAACCAAAATAAACATAATGTTCTTATTAACCCGCTTAAGTTGTAGAATAACATAGTTCCTAGGAGCAGTGAAGCAGTAAAGCCCTCAGGGTTCTGTAGGCTTAGGGGTGGGCTTAGATTCTAAGTCTAGGGAAGTTTGGGCTGTACGTTACGGGCAGGGAATCATGCGTTTGGAGCTTTCTGGCCGTATCTTGACGGCTTTTGCCTCGCAGTTTTCCCTGTTGCCAGAGCCCTGAAAGTCAAGGGCTTCAGGTTCACAACTTGCAGGGTTTGGAGTTTGTGTAGAGTTTAGAGGTTGAGGTTTGAGGGATCCTGTATGGAAGCCTCCTCCCTTTATCTTAGGAGCCTCAAAGCGGCATGCCACCATGAAACCTCCCGTGCTTCCCACAGAACAACTGTGGTGCTTGTATTCTGAAATTCCAGTCTGAAAGTCTGCGACCAAGGCGCTAATGAAGAAGCTTTTGTCCTGAATCTTGACCAAACGTCAAGGATCTGCAGCGCAAGGTTTAAGGTCCTAACCCTAAACTCTAAAGCGCGACTACAGGTTTTGTGGCTAAAACTCGAAACCCAAACCACCCAAACCTAAACACCCTGAACCCCCAAAAAACCCAAAGCTAAACCCCTAAGCCCTAAAAGCCCCGATCCCTGAACCCTAAACGACAAACCCAAAGTCATATGAAGAACCCTGAGGACCCTAAGGAGCAATATTGGTAACTCTCCTTAAACCTGAAACCGTAACTCTTTCACCCCTTGATTAAGGAATATAGCTTAAATCATAAGATGAAGCCCCTAATTAATGATTTAAGGTATATTCCTTAGTTACGGGGTATTGGGCCTTCTGGGAAACCGTAACTCTTTCGGGTATCCTCAACTTTAAGTCCCGTTCCGAAAGCCCCGTCAATCCGCGGATTCAGAAGTCTGGGACCCAAGCGGTTTAGGGGTTG